>CAUDMG010003841.1:460000-605000 GCA_958450375.1 Homarus gammarus
AGCCTCAGGTCTGATACTCCTACTCGCGTTTTCAATTTCGACTTTGCATCGCGTTAAAACGCCTTTGGGTTTGACTTGACCTCGCTTGCAACCAGCCTCTGAAACTCCTTTTCAGCCCTTAAAGCTTTTATTTAATTTTGTTTTTACGGAGTTGTGGTCACGGCTGTGATAAAGGTCAACCAGGGAGTGTAGTACTGTGATTCTAGGTAAATCAGTTCATAGTGTCATCAATGACCGCAAAAGAGGCTGTAAATAACTTTAAGTGAATACATATTGGCAAGCAAGCTGGTAAGGCACCACTGCCAGCAGAGACCTATTCGTGTCATAGGTGCCACAAAGACTTTAAATTTTATTTTGTTTGTGTGCTTTCAAGGACTGAAACTGTGCCTATAATACACCATTCACAGGGAGATACAGTGTACACAGTGATAGTTCATAGTGTCATCAGTGACCGCAGAAGTTGTAAATAAATTAAAGTGAGCGCAAACTAGCAAGCAGGCTGGAAAGGCACCGTGCCAGCTGAAACCAAGTCGTGTTATAGGGGCCACAGAGACTTTAAATTTAATTTTGTTTGTGTGCTTTCTCATGGACTGAAACTGTGCCTACAATACACCATTTACAGGAAGATACAGTGTACGCAGTGATAGCAGAAGACAACTCTACAGGCAACAGAGAGTAGCAAAGTACTGTTCTTTTTTTCTCTCTTTACTTTTTTTTTAAATAGGTGTAGATCAATACACAGTCAACACCCCCCCCCACCCCCCCCCCCCCCTACAACAACAACAACAATGAGTATGATATGTGACTACTGCAGGGAGACGTCGGATATGAAGGATATAGGCCTAACCCTTACGGCGTTTCGGATGTTGCAAACTGCCGTAAAGCATGAAGGCTGTTGCTGGTATTGCCCTAACTGCATAGTCAAGGTGAATGAGGCGATTGCAAACCATAACGGAACGAGTTCTCTAGGGACGAAAATAGATGAAGCTGGAGCCCTGCTGGTTGCCAAACTAGAGCAAGATGGGAAAGAGATCCTTGCTAAGACTGAGGAAGTAGCCGATAGAATGGAGGTGGTTGCTAAGAGGAGTTATGCTGACGTATTAGCAGGGCCACGGGAGGGGGCGGAGAGTAATGCAGGATCAGAATAGGTTCTACAGCAGCTAGGGACTCTAAAGAAGTGCGTCGAAAAAATGAACATTAACGGACCTACTGTTAGGGGAGAGGAGGAACAACAGAAACGTTTACAGCACAGGAACAATGTAATAGTTTTTGGAGTCCCAGAGAGCCAGGCGGAGGGAACTGTGAGTAAGGTAACACACGATAGGATGCAGTTTCAAAATATTTGTACAGAGGTTCTGAAGATTCCATCAACCCTTCAGGATGTGAGGAGGCTGGGACAAAAGAAGGGAGATAAGCCTCGCCCCCTCAGGATCACACTAGCGAACGGGAAAGAGAAATGGCAGGTTATTTGGCAGGCAAAAAACTTAGCAAGGAGTGAGGTATATCGGGATGTATTCATTCACCCAGAACGCACGGTAATGCAGAGGGAACAGCACAAGAAGCTCCTGCAGGACTTGAAGCAGAAGAGGGAGGAGTCAAGGAAGAACGAGGACGGGTGTGCATGGGTTATATTCAGGGGAGGGTAGTGGTGTAGTGGATTCCTCCCCTACAAACGCCGTTTGTCGCTGAGTAACAGACCCTTTTCGAATTCCCCAGCCTACGCCTCCAGTGCCGCCTGACGGAACGGGGGTCAACTATCAACCCACGCCTCCCCCTGCCTTATAAGACCTCACCCAGCTGTGACCACTGTCGCGATCCCACTACCCTTTATACTTGGGGAGTGAATCCTACCCCAGTTATTAACAAATAAAGGAACAAATAGGGAACACGGCAATAATTATCCTCACCAAAAACCTACTCAACTAAATGTACTTGAAAAAGTAAGAACAGTTGAAATAAGTGAATCACAAAAGGGAAGATAATTAATTAATTCAATTTATGTTCTAAAGGGAGTAATGACTAGCAAACATGAATTTAAGGGAATAAGTAAGTGTATAATAAAATAAGAGTGATGCCGGAAGGGCGAAAATATGCTGTAAGGAGTTAGACCAAACAAATATTACTTAACATTACTATATTACACAGACATACGAAATATATATATACAACAATCATTACAAAATGATTATCCTTACCAAACATGAGATACCTTACCACCAGGATCCCTTCCTAGGCCTAACTAAACGTGTCACTAATACCTGATACCCCTAGGGCATTGCAGAAGACTGGATAAAGCACTAGACAAGGGTCAAGGCTAGAGAACGAATGGACACGTCTAACCTATGCCACGGTTTTTCGCTACTTCAGAAGCGTGCCCACACCGGGAGGAGAGAGTCTCATATCACCTGACTCAGGACATTTGCTGGATATTTTATATAATTAATTAATATTATACTTGAGTTGACTTAACAGAGTAAGACAATGATGCATATTAATAACATACATAAATATACAATTAACCTAAGTAACTAAGAACAATAATAATATAATAAGTACAATTAACAATTTATTAATAGCTTGTATGAAATGTAGGCGTGAACATATGCCTCACGCTATGCGAGTTCCCGAGCGCTCAGGCACGTGACACCTCCCCTCAAAAAGTGAGCTCACAACTAACTGGAAGCGAAAATGGATATACAGCTACTCAGTGAAAGTAATAACTAACACAATTAGTTTAAATCAATATGAAGCAAAATAATTCATAATATAAACGCAAGGTACTCAATGACAATATAACAAAAAATACTTTGCATATAGACATAGTTTCTAAATAATCAGACTCGAGAAAGTGCATCAGCCAACACGTTCTCTTTTCCGCGGATAAGGGAAATGTTCAAGTTATAGGGCTGAAGTGATAGAGCCCACCTCAAAAGTCTATGGTTGGTATGTTTCATCTTGTCAACAAAAGTAAGTGGGTTATGATCAGTGAACACTTGAATGGGATAAGCAGTGCTGCCAATATATACTTTGAAGTTTTCTAGTGCCATGATCAGTGATAAAGCCTCCTTTTCAATGGTGGCATAGTTTCTTTGATATTTATTAAGTTTTCTAGAAAAATAGCACAGCGGATGAAGCACTTGATCACTCTCACCCTCTTGCAGAAGCACAGCACCGGCGCCAATTTCACTGGCGTCGACATGGAGAGTGAACTGTTTCTGGAGGTCAGGTGCAAGTAGTACAGGAGCATTTACCAGCAGGGATTTAAGATTCTCAAAAGATTCCTGGCAAGCCGTAGTCCACTTGAAGGTTTTCTTGCCACTCAACAGGTCAGTCATGGGAGAGGCAACGGAGGAGAAGTTTGGGCAAAAACGGCGGTAGTACCCCGCCATACCCAGCAACCTCATCACACTCTTCTTATCGCCTGGTACTGGATACTGTTGAATTGCCTCAATTTTGGCTGCTATAGGCTGGACTTCCCCTTGTCCGACCACATGCCCCAAGAAAGTGACGTGGGCATGGCCGAACTCAGTTTTGACGAGGTTCACCGTCAGCTTGCTTGCAGCCAGCACGGAGAAGAGGGTTTGTAGACGGCTCATGTGATCTTCCCAGGAACTGCTGAAGACGATGAGGTCGTCTAGGTAACAGCGGACACCTTCCAGACCAGACGTGATGAAATTCATGAGGCGTTGAAAGGTTGCAGAGGCGTTCCGCATGCCAAACGGAAGGACTGTGAATTGGTACAACCCCTCAGGAGTGACAAAAGCAGAGATGGCCCTGGAGCGTTCAGTCAGTCTTATCTGGTAGTAGCCCTGGAGGAGATCCAACTTGGTCCAAGATCGTCGATCACGTCGTCGATGCGTGGCAAGGGATAACCATCGGGTTCAGTGACAGCATTCACCTTGCGATAATCCACACACAGCCGCATTGACCCATTTGGCTTTGGAACTAGAACGACAGGGGATGCCCATGGACTGATGCTGAGTTCGACGAGGCCTAGCTCTTGAAGACGCTGTACCTCGGCTCGCACACACTCCCGCTTGAAGGCATTAAGACGGTAGGGACGCTGTCGGATTGGCTTGGCTCCCCTGGTCTCAACGTCATGCTCCAGCACTGAACAGGAGAGTGGGTAATCACCAACTATAATAAGATACTCCTGTAATAGAGACTTTATATTATTGGCTTGGTCACTAGAGAGATGACACAACTTAGCACTGGGGTCCTCCAAGATAGTCGAGTTTTCAACTTTTACACTAGACCCATTCATTATTTCAGAAAAACACTGATCTTTATCATCCTTACACTCTGGCACAATGATACAATTTGGCAAGGATTGATCAACACAAGCAACTGCTTTTCCCAGGGTTTGTTACGAACATGATATGACTTTAAAAGATTGACATGGATAAGGCGTTTTTTCTTACGCCGTTCAGGGGTGCTAATCACATAATTCACGGACCCCTGTTTTTCTAGTACTTCATATGGACCACTGTATTTGGATTTAAAAGGGTGATCATGTAAGGGCAGGAAGGCCAACACCTGCTCCCTCACTTGGAATTCTCTAGGTTTTGCCTGATGGGCCTTATCAAAATGCAGTTTCATTTTCACCTGAGCACACCTTAAGTTGGACTGGGCAAGTTCTACAGCCAGACGCAACTTCTCCTTGAATTGGACCACATATGAAGCTAAGGGCGTCGCGCTCTGATCACTCAACCAACACTCTTTTAACACCTTAAGAGGCCCTCGCGCCTCATGTCCATAGACGAGCTGGAAGGGCGAGAATCCTAGCGACTCTTGTTACTGTCCCGAACAGCAAACAAAAGCAGGTCAACTCCCTCATCCCAATCCTTCCCAGTCTCCAGACAGAAGGTGCGCAACATGAGTTTTAGTGTCTGGTGAAACTTCTCTACCACCCCCTGTGACTGAGGGTGATAGGCCAAAGACCTCAACTGCCGGACTCCTAGGGTTTGCATTACCTGATTAAACAACCGGGAAGTAAAATTGGAACCCTGATCTGACTGCACCACTGTAGGAAGGCCTACTTGAGTGAAGAAGTGGGTTAAGGCTTTGATAACATTCTTCGCTGTGATGCGGCGCAAGGGAATGGCTTCAGGATAACGGGTTGCACAATCAATAATGGTTAGCAAGAACTGATGACCACGAGGGGTCTTAGGTAAGGGACCGACACAATCTATGACCACCTTACTAAAGGGCTCTTCAATGACTGGGATAGGCTGCAGAGGGAATGGTCTAACACTGGGGTTCGGTTTCCCCGCTACCTGACAATCATGGCAAGTGCGACAGTAAGAGCTGACGTCTTTCTTCATCCTAGGCCAAAAGAACTGGGATAAAATTTTTGCATAAGTCTTCCTAACTCCTAAATGACCACCCACCCCATCATGAGCGATACTAAGTATGTCCTGCCGCAAAGGTTTGGGAATAACAACTTGATGATGAACTAACCAAGGGTGATTGGCAGGAGAATCGGAGGGACGGAACTTCCGCATTAATACACCAGACCTAGTGTAGTAGCAATTTGATTCTTGCTCAGCTTCTGTCTCAGTGACTGACCTATTGAGAAAACCTACTAGCTCAGGATCCCCTGCTTGTAGCTCAATAAACTTACTCCTAGTGATGGGAGAGGAACCAAAACTAGTGACAACTGGGTTCCTATCTCCATCAGAACTACTCTGGAGGTTATCTGGTTGTGGGGAATCCTCAAAAAATTCACTGAGACCAAGATCAGTATGGTCCGGTTGGATAAGATTATCCTCGGACTTCTCACAGTCCTGGAGGGAAACTTCATCAACTTCACTAGTCTCTTCTACTTCTGTACTGCGACTCATGCTACGGGTCACAGCACACGCAGGGAACAACCCTGGAAGGTCTACTTCTAACTGCACAGTATTATTCTCGGCAGTGGGACAAGATGAGATCACAACATTAGGGAACATCATGTCGCCAACGAGGTTATTTCCTATCAATAGAGAGACCCCTTCTACAGGTAAGCTATCTACTACTCCTAACGTGACATAGCCTGACTTTATGGATGACCGCAGGTACACTTGACAAAGGGGAATACGCGACCCACCGGTCAAACCGTTCACAAGCACCCAGCTACCAGTATAGCATGAATCCAGGAATGGAGCAGCAGCTTTAGTAACAAGAGATAAGGCTGAGCTTGTGTCTTTCAAGAGTTTAACAGAAATGGGTTGACTGAATTGATCCAAAGCTAAGGAACCAGGAGAACAAAATGGTTCAAAGGTTGATATCATAGAAGAGGGGGAAGCATCCAGGGCAACAGTCTGACTGAGGCCAGTGACACAGGGCTCCAATAATTTCTCTGATTGCTCGGCCACCCTGACCAAAAGAGCGGGGGATCCTTGGTGAGAGGAATTTCTTTTCTTTAACTTGAGACAGTCGCTGATGACATGTCCTGGCTTCTTACAGTACCTGCAACTAGAGTTTCTCTCACCAGTAGGAGTGGATCCACCTGTCCCATGGACCATGGGCTCACCCGGGGTAGATGATGCAGAACCTGAGGGTCGGGTTGGTATGACAAGAGGCAGGGACCCCGATGTAGATGTTGGTGTGGGCCGCTTGAAGGACGTGAAGGACTGGGACATGGGAACATAAGACCTGGAATTTACATTTCTATTAGTTAAGGAATAATGGTCAGCCACTGGACCAGCATCAGCCAGGGCACAGATACCTCTCTGATCCAAGTGTGCTCGAATGTCGCCTGGGATACACTTTCTAACCTCCTCTAGCAGGATTAGTTCAACAAGCTTGTCATGTTCTACATGGGCAGACTCACTTTCAATCCACCTCCGACAAAGGACCTGTTTCTGCCTGAAAACTCCACAAATGTTTGTTTGTCAGTCTTCCGGCAGTTACGGAACTGTTGCCGGTAGGCTTCAGGAACAAGTTTATAAGCACTCAAAACCGCGGACTTAACAAGGGCATAGTCTCGACATTGATCCTCAGAGAGGGCAGAAAACACATCTAATGCTTTACCAGTGAAAGATCTATAAATAAGTTGAGACCATTGAGAAACAGGCTACTTGTTAAGTCGGGCAATTTCCTCAAAAAGAGAGAAGAACTTGTCTGGTTCTTCCTCATTAAATTTAGGAACACTGTTCAGACATTTGTCTACACTGAATGTTGAAGTATTACTACCTTGAGCCAAACCTCGTTGTTTGAGAGTTTCCAGCTCCACCTCGAGTCTTTTGAGTTCAACTTGTAAGGCCAAATTACTTGGTGTAACAATTTCCACTGAATTTCCCGACGGTTGGGCTATGATTTCATTGTCAAAAAGGCAGTTGAGGACAGCCTCTTCTAACCTAGCCTTATTCATGGAAGAGCGGCCTTCTACTTCATAATAAGCAGCGAGGGATTGCCACTCTGCCTTAGTAAGTCCCTTCAGTACTTCGGCTGAAGGTGAAGCCAAAAAGCTTTCCAGGTCAAACATGTTGAACTCAAAATCGAGTAGCGAAAAAAAAAGTAACCGTGGCAGCTAAGCTAACTAGCTAGCTAATTAATAATATCAAAATGCAATAAACTGTGAAACACAGCAAGGGATTAACCAAACACCTGGTACACAAGATAAGGGTTAACTCACCAGTAGCTTAAACAATAACAGGAGCAATATAAATGAACACTGTGAACACAGCAACTTGCATCCAAAAATACTTAGCGATGAAACAACACCTGGCGAGTAACAACACGTGATATGACACAACAATGGTGGTTAGCTCCCGGACACAGGCCCCCACTTGTCGAGATCCCACTACCCTTTATACTTGGGGAGTGAATCCTACCCCAGTTATTAACAAATAAAGGAACAAATAGGGAACACGGCAATAATTATCCTCACCAAAAACCTACTCAACTAAATGTACTTGAAAAAGTAAAAACAGTTGAAATAAGTGAATCACAAAAGGGAAGATAATTAATTAATTCAATTTATGTTCTAAACGGAGTAATGACTAGCAAACATGAATTTAAGGGAATAAGTAAGTGTATAATAAAATAAGAGTGATGCCGGAAGGGCGAAAATATGCTGTAAGGAGTTAGACCAAACAAATATTACTTAACATTACTATATTACACAGACATACGAAATATATATATATATACAACAATCACTACAAAATGATTATCCCTACCAAACATGAGATACCTTACCACCAGGATCCCTTCCTAGGCCTAACTAAACGTGTCACTAATACCTGATACCCCTAGGACGTGGTGCTTGGGGCAGGAAGAGGAGCCGCTGTCTGCTTTGAGTAGCAGAGCTGCTCTAGGGTGTCTATCCTGCGGTGTAGAGACAGTAATTGTAGAGCCGATGAGAGCTGCCTCTGTGTGGATAAGCCTGTCTGCCATGTTGCTTGAAGACTGGGAGAGTGATCAGTTTCTCCTCCATCCTGTGTGAGTGCGAATCTCCGGGATCACCATTTGTAGCATTATGAGATATTGGTTCACACTCAGGATGGGATGGAGAAAGGAAACTCACAATGTGCTCTCTGTATACATATTGTATTGGATGTACAATGCAGCTTGGTGCTGGGGGGTGGCAGCGTGAGTCCAAGCGTGATGTAGAGAGGGTGCTCAAAGGAGAACATGCAGTTTGTAGGGCGGCATAGTCGCCGGCTGGAGCGAGGTCCACCAGGCAGGAGCGGAGGAGGTGTTGCTTGCTGGTGGCTGTGGGTAGAAAGAGGGTGGTCACAGCGGGGTGAGGTCTTATAAGGTGGGGGTAGGCGTGGGTTGATAGTTGACCCTCGCTCCATGAGGCGGCGCTGGAGGTGTAGGCTGGGGAATTCGAAAAGGGTCGGCTACTCAGCGACAAACGGCGTTTGTAGGGGAGGAATCCACTACAGTGGAAGCAAGTGTTCCGACACAGGGCTAGGGGGCAGCAGTGCACCCTCCACCCGCTCTAACCCCCACCTGGGAGGCGGCACCAGCTTCGCCTGTCAGACAGAAGGAGCCGAGCGCCTTGTAAACAGGGACATTTCTAACCACACCTTGCAAAATACAGTGTACTTATCAAATGCTGCAGCTTCTGAGAATGAGGGGGGGAGCGGGGTTACTACTTAGAGCAGAGACGTTACCGAGAGCAAATTCTGGCATGAATGTCATGTACACTAATACTGACATGTTTTTTGATAAGAGAGAGGAGTTTGAAACACTACTGAGAGGACACCAACCAGATATTGTAGTTGTAGAACTGTTGTACAAGAACAGGAGAATCGACCCAGAGGAATGTGAGTTCAGTATTGCTGGATATGACTCATTTACGAACCTTTCTCAAGAAACTTGCAAGAGGGGTGTGGTTATTTATGCTAGGCAAGACCTTAGAGCCAGCCAGGCGAGGGTACAGGGAGAGGGTGTTTTTGAAGAGTCCAAAGGAACTTAAGAGCCTTAATAGACAATGCAGCGATGCTCAACCCTAGCCACCTCCTTATCATGGGGGACTTTAACTATGGCGACATCGACTGGAGAAACTAGTCCACCCCAAATGATTTTGATTAACCCTGCTACTCTTTCTGTAGAGACTCTGGGAGATAATTTTCTGTTCCAACATGTTAGAGACCCGACACTTTACAGAGGAGAGCAAACACCCAAGCCACTTGACCTCATCATAACAAACGAGGAGGGTATGATGGCCAAACTGGAACGCCTTGCCTCAGTTCGCACCAGTCATCATATAGTGTTGTCATTCGGATTTAACTGTTACATAGTTCAAGATAAGGCCAGGCCAAGGTGCAAATATTACAAGGGAAATTACAACGGGATGAGGGAAGAGATGAGAGGTATCAACTGTCCTGACTCATTAAGGTACAAGAACGCAGACACTACGCTGAATATCATAACTAGTAAAGTGACCCATTTGATCGATAAATATATACCCAAGAACAAACCCAGTGCTTCTAGGAATACGACGGGATCCCTACACATGAACCATGCGGCGGTCGACAGAATTAAGAAGAAAACCCAGAAATTCAAGACGTGGGTTGAGTCAAACAATGAGCCAGAAACCAAGCAAAGATAGAGTGTAGAAGGGCTGAAAAGGAGTTCCAGAGGCTGGTTGCAAGCGAGGTCAAGTCAAACCCAAAGGCGTTTTACCGCTATGCTAACTCGAAATTGAAAACGCGAGTAGGAGTATCAGACCTGAGGCTTGATGATTGTAGTTATGCAGATTCTGACCAGGATAAAGCCGAGGCATTGAACAGCTTCTTTTCCTCGGTGTTCACAAGAGAGGATGCAACTAACCTTCCTGCGTGAGGACAGACGGTTCGACACAGCACTGACCCACATTGTGTTCACAGAAGAGGGTATTAGTAATAAACTGTCCACGCTAAAGATCCATAAGAGTCCCGGCCCTGACATGGTGCATCCTAGAGTGCTAAGAGAGTTGTGCAACGAGCTTCCCGCGCCCCTGAAGATCCTGTTTTTTAAATGCCTGGATGAACAAATGGTCCCCAGTGAATGGAAAGTGGCTTATGCGAGTCCTATCTTCAAGAAGGGCGATCGTCACTCCACGAACAACTATAGACCGGTGAGCCTGACCAGCATAATATGTAAAGTACAGTACTTGAGAGTATTATCAGAGATGCTGCAATGGAACATCTAATTCGAAAAAACCTTGTAAAGGATTGCCAACACGGTTTTATGCCGGGGCGCTCCTACTTAACACAATTGCTCAAGGTATTGAATATTTGGACCAATATTCTGGAACGGGGTGGTAATATCGACAAAATTTACCTAGATTTTGCCAAGGCTTTCGACAGTGTACCCTATGAAAGGCTGAAAATCAAACTGGAAGGCTACGGAATTCGGGGAAATGTCTTAGCGTGAATAGAAGACTTTCTACATGACCGCAAGCAGTGTGTGGTGATTAATGTCACGAAATCGTCATCCGTACCTGTCACAAGTGGGGTACCACAGGGCAGTGTATTGGGCCCGCTGTTGATTGTTTGTTTCATAAATGACATGCCTGACGTTGTACACTCCTCCATACAAATGTTTGCCGATGATATAAGAGAGCGAAGTCTTACCTTGCCTTTTACTGTAATTTATTTGTTGTTTATTTTTTCCATAGTTTTTTATAGTTAGCTCATTCCCAGTGGTGGGCACGGTTCCGCTAATCAAAAAAAAAAAAACGTCAACAAAGGCTGTGAGTGAGCTCTCCCTACAATTCCCAATCCTGATGAATTTAGTGAGACGACTACCTTCAGTCTGTTTAGAGAACTAAAGTGGAGCCCAGTTGTAAGCACTGTGTCGCTTGTGAAATTTATAGTTGTTGGACTTAGACAATATTTTAGATAAAATATCTGGACTTCCTGCCTGGACCATCTGGTCGGTTATTTTCGTATCTGCGCATGCGCAGTGCGAAGAGCGTGACGTTGAATGACGTGGTAGTGACGTCGTTGCCTCTCCATCTCGCCTGTGACCGAACACAAGCATTGCACAATGCCTGGGGAGAGTGGTGGGCAGAAACCTATGAAGGCTTTGGCTAAAGTAGAAAAGATTGCCCTACTGAACAACTTAGAAGACGACCTGAGACTTTCAAGTAGTGAATCAGAAGCAGACAATCCGCGGCCAACAACAATAGCAGTGATAGACAATTTTCAAGAAGTGATTAGTAAGAAAGAAAAGAAGAGGAGGCGAGAGGAGGCGAAGAAAAGTGAAGGAAGTGACAGTGATGAGATCATGAGTGGTAGGAAGAAAAGGACGACACACACAGAAGGAAGCAGAAAGAATTCAACTGGGAATAAAACACAGCAGGTGTTGACAGAATCCAACACCCTTCAAGAGTCAGACCCCAGTGATTATGACAGTGACAGTAATGTTTCTATGGGAAACACTAGCCACAGTGGAAACAGCAATGCCATGGACCCTATCACCCTGCCCTCTGCTAAACAAACAAGTAAGCTGAATCTCCACTTTCCCAAGGACTCATTAAAATCTGTCGAGGATCGGTTTAATTGGATGATGAAGTACTGCAGACAGCATGGTCCCAACATTCAATTCCGACAGGGTAAGAACCGGAACTTTATCAAGTGTCAGACTCCTGAAGTCTATAAAACCCTTAGTACTGTTGACTTTGACGGGGTTGTCCTAGTGGCCCCCCCAGCAGACGCTGATGAATGTTGCCACATCCTAGTGAAACGATTCCCCCTATACGCTGACATCGAAGATGCACGTGACTTTAATTCTAATATACTCAGTATACGTCGACATTACCGGGGACACACTCCACAAGCTGCTGTTATTGTCAAGTGGAAGGGAAGGGTATGTCCAACCACTGTGGAAGCCCATCCAATCCTTCCACCACTTTATGCAGAGCCCTATCATCCTGGGTCTGCATTTTGTGTTATCTGCTCTCATTGGGGTCACACCTTCACTGCCTGCTGCCGATGTGATCGTCCTAGATGTCGCTTCTGCTCACGTAACCACAACTCCGCCGCCTGTGCCCAGAAAATCAAAGACCACCTTAATAGGGGTGGTGTGGGCTATGTAGTTGAGCCCAGGTGCTGTAATTGTGGCGGCCGGCACAATGCTGACTCACGGAAGTGCCCCAGTCGCCCTTCTGTCCCAGGGTAGAGGCCTCCCCAAGGACTGCGTCTACCACAACGCCCCCCTCAGTCTACTGGGTCACCTGCCCCTGCCTGGCTTCACCAGGCTGCACCACAACAGCACCTACCATTCCCTAACTCAACCACTACTGACCCTCCTCCCCGTCTCTACTCTGACGCTATCAAGCCTCGTGTTCCCACCAGTTCCCCCCCACAACCCCGTCACTACTCTGACGCAGTCAAGCCTTGTGCCGCCACCAGTGCCCCCCCACAACCCCGTCTCTTCCCTGACGCTGTCAAGCCTTGTGCCGCCACCAGTGCCCCCCCACAACCCCGTCTCTTCCCTGACGCTGTCAAGCCTTGTGCCGCCACCAGTGCCCCCCCACAACCCCGTCTCTTCCCTGACGCTGTCAAGCCTTGTGCCGCCACCAGTGCTCCCCCACAACCCCGTCTCTACCCTGATGCTGTCAAGCCTTGTGCCGCCACCAGTGCCCCCCCACAACCCGTCTCCAGTGACATGACACAGATCATGTCCCTCTTCCAAGAATTTACCAGTCATGTTGAGAAACTCTTGGTTACACTCTGTACCGCCATCTCCGACCTACACCGCCAACTCCTGCCCTTTGCTGCCACCCAGTCACTCCCCTCTTTTGGTTTGACACAAGCTGGTAGTCCCCCTATGAGCCCCCCCTGCTCACAGGTTGTGTGTACTGGGGCCCCCGAGCCAAGCCCTGCCTCATCTTTACGTCACGTGGTGCCTCAACCTGTCTACCCACCTCAAGCCTCGCCTGCTCCTGTGTCTGTGCTGTCTCTTCCAGGGCTACCTGTTGGACCTGAGGACCGCACCCCCGGCTACCCATACTCCACCGACATGCCGGCACCTAAAGCCCATCCGTCTACGTCAGGGGTAATCAGTCTAATACACCACAATGGATAGCAACGCTACAGGACTGCAGGTACTCACCTGGAACATAAACGGCTTGCAAAGCAAGTTTGGTGCCCTCAAAACCTACGTCTACACTGAAGACGTCGATGTGCTGTGCCTCCAAGAAACGCGGTGTGCTGCTGGTACCTATGTGCTCAGTGGCTACACATGTGTTGAGAGCCCATCCACTCCTGTTCTCCGCATCGACGGACTACCACGAAGCCATGCACGTGGACTACGGATCTACGTCAAGAAGGATGTCCCCTACCAACCTCTCGACGTCCCCCTTGATGACGACACCACCGACGCACATGCCATCACAATCACACTAAAAGGTATGTCCCTCAATATTGTCAATGTCTATGTGCCTCCCTCCACCCCTACTGTACCTGTCCTACCACACCATATCACCTCCACCCCCACCCTCCTTGTGGGGGACCTCAATGCCTGTCACCCAAGTCTCGGCTCCCAGGGGCCCCACTCAAACTCCCGGGGTAACTCCTGGCTCTCCTACCTACAAACCACCGATGACCCTGTACGTCTTCTCTGCCCTCCATCACCCACCCACATCGGGGGAGGGAAACTTGACTACATAGCTCTCTACTCTGACCCTCACCGCCCACACTCCACCCGCATCCTCCACTCCCCCCCACAGTGACCATTTCCCTATCCACACTACCCTCCAGTATGTGAGAATACCCGTTCCACCCAAGGGCCCTAGGCTCAGGCTACCCCCTGCCAACATACCTGCCTTCATCACTTCCATTGCTGAATGGTTTCAGGGTTACACTGTCACCACCGCAGACCAGCTCTACCTTGATCTGTCCAAACAATGCACTGACCTCCTCCGCCCTGTCCCAAAACACCGCCGCCCTAACCGCCAGCCCAGGAGTCAGTGGAGCGATAACCGTGACCCTCATGTTAAGTCTATACGAGTATGGCACCGAATAGCAGTCGACCAGTGGAAGAAATCTCCCAGCTCCCCTGACTCTCTACGCTTCCTGATGCGCACAAATAAAGAGCTCCAATTTGCCATCACTCTCGCACGAGAGAAGCAGTGGTTTGATTTTGCTTCTTCTATTGACCAGTCTACATCTATAGGTGATATATGGCGCACCATTAACCGTGCCCGGGGCACCAACGCCAGACCCGCGCTCCACCCCAGACCAGCTGCCAGAGCTGAGGCGCTCTCCTAGATGTGGCAGGAGGCCGCCTCCATTGATGCGCTACCACCCGCTGTACGAGACCTCACCCTCGCACTGCAACCACAACGCCGACAGCGCATCTTCGAGTACCAAGACCTATTTGCAGACACTGACGTGCCTTTCACACAGTGTGAACTACTAAATGCTGTTAAGCGTGGTCGGTCCACCGCCCCAGGCGATGACGGCGTCACATATGATGTGTTAAATGCCCTTATTGCCACCCCTGGTAACCCCCTCCTCTGTCTATTTAACCTCTCTTTTGATACTGGTCAGCTGCCTCACTCATGGAAGACTGCCACCACCATCCCAGTCCCTAAACCAGGCAGACAAGATGAATATCGTCCAATATCCCTCATCTCCTGCTTCTCAAAGATGATGGAGCGCATGATACTCCACCGCCTCCACTGGAAAATTGAAGCCCACCTGCACCCTGACCTCTATGGTTTTCGCCCCGGAAAGAGTACTGCTCACTGCATCGCTCACTACATGGCAAACACCTCCGCCAAAACCTCCCTCTTCGTCGACTTCAAGGGTGCTTTTGATAAAGCCAACAGTGAAGTGATCCTTGAGGGCCTCACTCACATGGATGTGAAGGGCAAACTCCTCACGTGGATTGCTGACTACCTCTCCCATCGACAGGCCCGTGTCCGTTTTCAGGGCCACTACTCTAAGATCAGGGACCTTGATCTTGGCACGCCTCAGGGAGGTGTACTCAGCCCTACACTCTTCAATGTTCTCATGAACTCCATCTGCCGTCTCAACGTCATCTTTGCTGAGCGAGCCCTAGACGGTCACATCATAAGCTACGCTGATGATATCCTCCTCCAAATTACTACAGTGCAACATGAACAACCTATACTCTCCACGTTCGCCCGGACCTGTCAAACACTCGGGCTAGTCATCTCACACACTAAAACCAAGTTCATCTCACGCTTCCGGCGTCAGACACCACTGATTCTGCAAGGACAAGACATCGATCAAGTACGCACCTACAGGTACCTTGGTCTACCTGTGCGAGCCACTACCAGAGCCACGACCTCCGCTGTCGCCGCCCACGTCATCTCCCAGTGCCGCCAACGAACGAGGCCCCTCCAGTCCCTCACTCACGGCCTCAAAGGAGCCTCTGTCAGGGTCCTACGTCTCATGTACATTGCCATCGTCAGAGCTGTCATAGATTATGCCTCTCCTGTCCTTGTAGTTGCCTCCCAGCGCGAGAAACAAAGCATAGAGAAAATCCAAAACAGAGCGATGAGACTCATCCTCGGCTGCCCTATGACCACCAGAATAGAAGTCATGCAGCGCGAACTAATCCTGCTTCCCGTCTGCAATCGAATTACTGCTCTCAATGCCATCCTTGGTGTTAAACTTCTTCGCAGTGAGCAACCGACTCCCCTGTCGCGCTCACTGAACTCACATCTTAACACCCTCCTGCGCCGGCCTGTCCCCATTACTTTCCCCCCTCCCTCTCAACTCTGGCCCGTCCACACTGCTGCTGACATCCTGCGTTATCACCTCTACACCCCCTCGACCTCTCTCCCTCCCGAGTACACTCATCCGCCTCTACCGCCGTGGACCTACCGTGTGTTGATGTTGTCGTCCACACCTTCCCTGGTCGTAAATCCACCCAACTGAGGTATATGCTCAAACTTAACTGCCTTGAGCAGATTAATGATGTCGCTTCCTCTCTAAAGACCTCCCACCCTCCTATCCTCGTCTACTGTGATGGGTCTGTTACCACGCTGGGCAGCGCTGGGGCAGCTGTGTGGATTCCTGAGCGCCAGGCCTGCAGGAAAATCAGGGTCCACGACTGGGCCTCCTCCACTGATGCTGAAAGCATAGCCATCCTCGCGGGCATTCATGAGGGGGCGACCTATGCTCGCACTGAACGCCGGAACCTCCTTATAATCAGTGACAGCACTTCTGCGCTAGCTAGGCTCAAATTACCCTCCCCCTCCTCCCCTGCCGCCCAACACACCCTAGCCGCCGTTGCCGGGCTAGAACAAACTGATGACATCCGTGTCAAGTTTCTTTGGATCCCGTCACATATAGGAATAACTGCCTGTGACACTGTGGATCGGCTTGCCAAAGAAGCTACACAAGAAGAAGATACTGAAGCCACTCTCGCCCTCTCCCTGAATCAGCTCAAATCTCGCATACACGCCACACAACGAGAGGCATTCAACGAAAATTGGACACACCTGAAACAACGGGGTAGCGTCACACTATGCCACTATGACGCTGTAACCGGTGACGACAACCGCTACTACAAAGAATATCAATCCCTGACTCGATCTCAACAGCTTATATACATGAGACTGCGCCTAGGGTACAGGTACCTATGGGAGTACATTGGCAACCCTGAGCCTCACCGCACTGTTTGTAAACTTTGTGGCCAACCCGACTCTCACACCCTCTCTCACTACATCCTCACTTGCCCTAAGACCTCCTCCTACAGGTCCCCAGCCGTTACCAACACCTCTTCCCTCCCAGACCAGATATCCCTCCTCCTAGTCACAGGCCTGGCATTTGACATTATTAGGGACCTGCCACTCTTTGCCATAAACAGATAAAATGTACCGGGAACTTTCTCCCCACACACTCATCATTCTCTCACTTTATGTAACTTGACAGAACCTATGACCCTTCAGGCTTTTACGCCCTTAATGTACGAGTCATAAAGGCAAGTATGAACTTTTCATACTTTCCTGTTGGGCGCTGTAAACGCTTCTGCGCTTCACCTTGCACAGGATGTAAGGGGGTGCCCAATAAACTAGCCCCCTCCCGGGCAAATCTGAAATCTGAATCTGGTTCCGCTAATCCGCTAACCGCTAATTTGCAAAGCTAACTTTCTCGTTAGCGGATTAGCGTTTTCGCTAACTTTGGAAACCATTAGTGGACCAATTAGCTTCCGCTAACTTTAAGTCCACTAACAAAATTTATACATGTTTGTTCCTATCTGTTGTAAACGTGTGATGCGGCAAAGCGTGTCTCCTACAGCCAGTCAGGCACGCTTGGCTGACTGCGTGTTCGTACGTGTAAAGTTTAGAGTTTTCTGTTTATTTACATGACTAAGACCAACAATAAGTTATATAAAAATGCACTGGTATAATGTGTATGTGGTTGGTATTGCATATTTACATGAATAATGAATAAGGCCAATAGGTTGTATGAGAATGCAAATTAATTATTTGTGAAAATGTGTACAGTGTACACCTTGAGAAGTTGATCATCATCTGATCTTGGCATGATGCTATTTGCTACCTGTGCTATACAGTACTATAGTTTTTGGATTCGTTTAATACTTTCTGTCTTTTCGTACAGGAAATAAAGATTATAAAGTGTATGTTGAAACTTGAATGTAAACTAATGTTTAATTTCATTTGTTCATTTAACTATTTGTGCACACCTTGGTCATCATCTGATCTTGGCATGCTATGCCTTTTTGGAAAGCTCTATGTCTAAGCTACAAGACAACATATGAAAATTTCAGCTCTCTAGGTCTGTTTTTAAGGGTTTTAGAGCCAAAAAAAAATGAAGCTAATTTCATATAATAAAAGTTAGCGGTTAGCGTTAGCTTCCGCTAATTTATTTAGCTGTTTAGTGGTTTAGCATTAGCGAAGTTAACTTTTCACTTAGCAGATTAGCGGTTAGCGAAGCTAACTTTTCGTTTAGCTGTGCCAACCACTGCTCATTTCAAGTTACTTCATAACCTTTGACCTGTGGTAGCGTGGCTCGAGGCACTAGCGTAGCTAGGGGGGGCGGGGGGGCGGTCCGTCCCGGGCGGCACTTTTGGGGGGCGGCACTTTTGGGGGGCGGCACTTTTGGGTCTGCTCATCACCCATATCTGCAGCTACTGGAGACGTTAATCCATCCCTTTGTATCGGCGGCAAGTCGTGTCTGACCTAACACCTGACCTACATCATCACGGCCACGTCATGAGCTACACCCTTGCTATGTGCCCCCCCCCCCCGCCACACACACAACCTGTAACCTGTTGAGGATTAAGGAAACAACTTCAAACAAGTACGCCAGTGAGCTCATTTGGTGTGGGTCAGGTGTTAGGTCAGACACGACGAGGATTAACTTGCCGCCGATACAAAGGGATGGATTAACGTCTCCATTAGCTACAAAACCATGCAGTCTCGGGTCATATCAGTTCATGTACAGCCGACCAATCCACCAGTTACAAGCAATTCACTTCAGTTCTGCACAAGTCTCCATCGTGACAAGACGAGGGGAGGCTAGACGACTTTTAAGTTCTCTTGTGTTTTCGATCCAGTTATTTACTTCGTTGGAAGAAATATTAAAGTATTGGTTAAAAAATATTGATGTGACTTTTGCTGCGGTACTGAGATTAAATATTAAGATTTTGTTTCACAGCATTGCGATTTTATACTAATACACTATCCTCACTGGGGTACAGACAAAAGCCCCCCGGACAAAAGCCACCCAGACAAAAGCCCCCCAGACGAAAGCCACCCAAACAAAAGCCCCCTACTTTGATCCGGGTGGCTTTTGTCTGACAACAGTAAGGCAACCTATTTAATATATACTGTATATATATAAGAGTGAGTCACTGTGCAATATATATAAATGCCGAGTAGCATTTATATATATAATTACGTGGCAACACTGCACGCATTATGTGGCAACATTGCCCAGAGGCTGCCATATGGCAAGGCAGCCTCAGTCTGACTGTGTGAGCCGTGCATGGCACACGCTAGTCACCACTTGTATTTCTCTCATCCATAATAAACGGACTTCAGTGTTACCCGGTGTTTCCCTACCCATCACTGCATTCTTCAGGGAACACTTGTAACCATCATAGCGCAGTGATTAGGATCTGTGGACTTACAAGTGTGTAAACAATGCCGAGACGGTTACGTCTGCCGGTGATGCGCGTCGACTCTTAGTGTGTTGTGTTGTGTTGCACAGTGTTTCGCCGCGATGTGCAATGTTGGGCCGTCACAGTGCTTTTTAGTGACGGTGGTAGTGTTAGTGTCAGTGTATTAGTGTGTGTCTAGAGCTGAGAGTTGAGCATTGGCCTGTTTTTTGTGGTACCCACGGAGCACGCAGGCGTACACCCTTCTCGTGTGACATCCGGGAAGACACTGACGGTCTCACCCCCCCTTTCCCCCGCTCCGTCTATAGCCACTGGCATTAAGGCCACCACGAAGTGCATCTGCTGTCTCAGACACACACACACGCACGCACGTACTCACTCACGAACAGAACAGTGGATTCTGTGCTATTTCTGCGCTGTTTATGTCATATATATGTGGTTCGAGCTGTTGAGGCGCCACTTTATATACTAAACAGTGCAGTCCACGCACACACAAAGATGGGCGGTAAGAAGGGACAACGTCAAGATGGGAGACACGACTCCCCACCACCTTCTCCTCCACCGGGCGCAGACTCTCATCCTCCACCTCCAGTGACGGACATTGCCACAATTCTGAGGTGGATGGACGACCGGGACGAGAGACGCAGAGAGATGGAATTCCAGAGGGAGGAGACACGAAGAGAGGAGGAAAAGTTGCGTTTTGAGGCACTATTGGCGACCCTGGCGCTAACCCACCCTCCATCACTCCCTCCTCCACCACACCAGCATCCTCCAGATACTCTTGCCTCCAAACAAACAGCTCCCAAGGCATCTGTTCAACCCCCACCCGCCCTCTCACCAGACGTCACGTTTCAGCTTTTTCGTGAGTGGAGGCGGCGTTGGACAGATTACTCCACGATGGTGGACCTTGACAGTATGCCTCCAAACAAGCAGCTCATCCAACTGCGGGTGTGTTTGTCGCTGGAGACCCAGAGAATTTTGGAGCACACGTTGGAAGTGCCCCCCGATTCTACATCTTCAGTAACGGATGTGCTCGACCTTTTACAGGAGCACGTTAAAGGTCGGAATAACGAGGCTTTGCGTCGCCTCGCCTTCACCAGCTGCAAGCAGGCGGAGAACGAATCCTTTGGCGACTTTTTTGTGCGTTTGAAGAGTTTGTCGGAGGAGATCGACGTCTGCAAAGCGCACAGCCGGGAATGTGAGGAAGCCTGGATCAAGCACGGGATCTTGGCAGGTGTCAGGCAGGAAGAATTGGTGCAGCGACTCATCCCCCTGGACGCTTCCTCCACACTCCAGGTGGTAGTGACTGAATGTCGGTCATACGAGGCCACCAAGTCCGCCACCTCTGCCTTACAGGCTAGGGTGTGTTATACGGAGGCAAATTTTTTTTTTTTGAGTTTGAAAAATCGGCCCATGGTAATAATGATGTAGTTCTATGTGAAGAATCATGTGATATCTTCAGATTTGAAAAGTTTTCATTTTTTGCTAGGTAAATTTTAACTTGAAATCTTATGAAAATTCAGTATTCCCACCCTTTTACCAACACCACTAAATAGCTTATTTAAAGTAAAGTAAATGTATCAGGTTAATTTATTTGGATGAAAATGATCCAGAATAGTGAAACGAATGATCTTGACACATTTATTAAATTTAATATTCCTTTAGAAAACAAAATCGTCAAATACAAAAACCGGTTTTACTACTACGACCCGGTGTTGCTGCACACCATAGAGAACATGTCTTTCTTGCTTCTGTTTCTACTCATCACCTCCCTGCTGACCACCTGAGCTCGGATGTAGCCTTCCCTCCTCTCCTGGCTGTACACGTGACTACTGGCCTCGCTCACTTGCTGTACACAACGCTCTATACTCTGGGTGTGCGAGGGCCAGGCAGGGACATGCATGGGGTTGTCCAGGAAAGCTCTGACTTGAACATTGGTGAGGCTGCAGGTAAGAGGGGGCTCACTGCCAGCCTGGATGTTATCCAGATCTATGAGATCAGTGAGGGTCTTGGCACCTAGATTGACTTCAGGAGTCTTCCTGACCCTGAAGGAATCGTCACCAACTGATTCGTCATGCCCAGATCCTCTCATAAGTCTCATATCCAATATCTTTTTGACTGCCACTCTTCTCTCCTCCTCATCCTTACTGCAGAGCATTGTCTGCAGAACTGCCTCGGGATGAGCACACCAGGATGATCTCCTCACAGTCTGCTCCACAATCTGAACAACCTTCCTTGGCTGACTCCTCAGGAGCTCAAGCTGGAAGAGAATATGCCTCGGACCTTCGGAGAACGATCACTTGACCTTGGTGTCGAACCAATTTGGCAAGTAGACACTCACGATGAATTGGACAATAAGTCTCAGGTTGTGAAGCTGGTTCCCTTTCAGTTTATGATGAGCGACCCAAATTCTGCAGAACATGAGAGCCGTTGTGAGCCACCTAGAATGTGAGACTGGACCTATCTGCAGGTAAGCAAGTCTATCAGGCATGACCCCAGTTTTGATGGCACTGCAAATCATGTAACCATAGTACTGGTCAGTACTCAGGTCGTCAATGACAGTATGTGCAAGCTCAACGAGTGGAGGGCCAACTGTGATTTTTTCAAAGCTCGGATTTATTTCTAACTCAGTGGCAGAGTCCAACATCTTGCCAAGAGGACCAGACCATCTGTTGTTTGAAAGAGTCTTGCCATCCAGCTCCTGGATCAGTGGCAACTCATTGGTGTGGAGGTCACGAACAATCCAGACCAGCTTCCTCCCAATCTTCCACTCTATCCACTGTATGACCCCCCCTTGCCACCCTGTGTTCGTGTTGGTGCTGTCCCCTCCAATGGCCTGCAGGGTCTGGTCTACGTTCCTCTCTCTGAGCCAGTTCACAATGTTATCTGCCACTATCTCAGCTGGTTTCCTGATGTCATTTTTCTCTGGAGTGAAATGCCACAATACTTCCCTCCTGGTTCACTGCAGCAGTAGTGTTCCTCCTTCACCATGGCAGGGAACAATTTGTCAGACTCTCCAACTTTCATGAACACTTTAGTGTCATCCCTTCTCCCATCAAAGAACAAACAATTGATTCCATTTTCTCTTATCCCCTTATCAAACTCCTCTTCTAGGTTACTGACAAGTTTCTCCTGAGTTCTCCTTACTTTGTTATGATCTATCACCAGGTGAACATCATCAGGTGTTATCAAACCACCGTCAACCCAGGCAGCTGTTGCTATCTCTGCAGTTTCTCTAAGACCAGTGTGGTGTCGCATGCTGGCCAGAGCTATGCTCGGGATATCTTTCCTATTTCGAATCTTATGCCTGGAAGGTTTGGGATCATTATTTTCTGGGTTAGGGACAAAGTCACCATTCTCCTGGTCAGCACTCGAATCAGCCATGGGAAAGTCATTAAACTCTGAATCAGCTTGACTCCAATCATCGGCCTTTTTTACCTCACCCTGGGCCTTCTCAAGTCTCTTTTCCTCGGCAACTCTTCTCCTCTTCTGTCTCTCTGTGGCAGCCTCCTGTCTCTTGGACTCCGGAATATCTTGGCTAGAAATCATGAGAGCCCCTATACTGCCAGTCTTCTCTCTCTGTGCTTTGACAAATGCCAGTTCGATCACAGGAATCTTCAGTTCACGCTTGCAAATACAGGAGATGTGGGCCTCGGATTTACAGGCACGATCGCATTCAAACTCAGGACAGAGAACAATTGGGCACTTGCAAGTAATTATGTCAAATAACTGGTCCAGTTGCTTGGCAAAGCTGTCCTTAACTGCAAGTTTTCCTCTCCCAAGAGAGATATCTCTTGCCTTTTCCCAACTGGCTAGCAGTCTCTCACTAATCTTCTTCTGACTTGTTATGACTGGAGGCTTGAACTGAGCGTTAGCCAGAGTGTACTGTGCCAAGACAGCTTTGGTCATATCACTGGCAATATCTTTGTTTGTGTAAGTTCTTTGGTTCTTTTCACTGATTCGCCTGATTAAAACACTGTATCTCAAAGCATCTCTCAATGCAGGCAACTCCGACTTCAGGAGCTCTCTCCCAGACCCAAGATAGTGACTGAGATGGCTGGATTTTTGGTTCCTCGTCCTGACACAAGCAGCCATCGCAAATATTATCAACCTATAAATGCATCAGAATCTGAAACAGAAAAAAATATTGTTAGTTGGGTTGTTAAAGAATGAAGTCAGAAAGCAATGTTCACTATATAATTGTAATGCACTAATGCAGCTGTACGTTAGATTTTCGATAAATTTCACGCTAAAATTTACCTAGCAAAAGGTTGCAAAATATTGAAACTGAAATTATTTTCTGTTTATATACACTAAAATCTACCAAAAAAGTGATGGGCCATTAGTTTTAGCTGATCTTCCCTCCTATGTCACACCCTATTACGGGCCCCACCTGCTGTGAGAGCCATCTCACAATACAAGAAGGGTAAGAAGGCGGCCAACAACGCGAAGGCTGCCACACGTTCTTCCACGCCTCCGCCTAGTGCTTCCTGTGGCAGCTGTGGAAAGCAGCACGGCCCCAAGACTTGCCCGGCCGCCGACGCACTGTGTCGTGGATGTGACCGTAAGGGCCACCCGTCTAACACAGACAGGTGCCCTGCACGAGGCCGCAAGTGTCCCTGCGGTCACTATGGACACTACGACAAGTGCTGCCGCCAACCCAAGCCCAAAAGCCCGAGACGAGGAGGAAAGCAGCGCACTTCCCTCGGAGTGGTTCGCACGCAGCCCCCTCCAGATGGCCCACGCAGCCCTAAGCAGCAGAGGAGTCACATCAGGAGGGTGGAATCGACCACACGCCCCAGGGCTACCCCTTCCCCTACCATCCACGTCGCCGTCACACATGGTGATGTGTCGGGTCACATCGAGGTGATACCGGACACCGGCGCTGATACTACGGTGATTGGGTTGAAGCACCTCCAGAAACTGGGCCTCACCAAACGTGACCTGGGACCACCGCCGCAGCTGCTGTACTACAATGCTGACGGTTCCCAGATGCCAAACGCTGTGGGCTCCTTTCAAGCGGAGATCACTTACGGCGACAGGTCGTGTCACGGATGGATCGACGTGCAGCCTACTCTCGCTACACCCTTGTTGTTGTGGGAGCACCTCAAGGAGTTATGCGTGGTGCCCAGAGACTTTCCCGAGCAGATCCCAGCTGCTCGTTACACCGCCAGCAGGGTGCGTGAGTCGAAGAGTGACGCGCCTGGCCCTGCCGCACAGAGCTGCCCAGAACCCTCGTACACTCCCACCCACACAGGATGCTCCCCTGCCCAGATCCTGTATGGTCACCCTCTCCGCTCTTGCGTTCCTACACACGCCAAGGCCTTTGCGAAGGACTGGCAGACCAGAGCCGAGAGCCTCGACCGCCGCGCCGCTTCACGTGCCCAGGACGCCAAGGCTCGGTATGACGGCCGTGCCCGCCCTCTTCAGCTAGTGGAGATTGGTGCCCTTGTCTGCGTCCAGGACCCGACGACGACACGTTGGGACAAGGTGGGCATAGTGATGGGCGTCGGCCAGTCGCGGGACTACAAGGTCAGGATGCCGAGCGGCCGTGTCTGGTGGAGGAACCACCGCTTCCTCCGGCCAGTCCCACCCCCTGCTGCTGGCCCCCTGACCGAGGACGAGTCACCTACACCTCACGAGGATCCGCCACATAGTGCACCTCGACGCTCGGAGCGACTTAGGACTAAGAAGTCCGCTCAAGACAAAGACTATGAGCGTGAGGGATGAGGGAGATGTGGGTTATGCATCTAAGCTACTGTGCCAAGTAGCAACCTTGTAAGTAAGCTACTGTGCCGAGTAGCATTTATATATATAATTACGTGGCAACACTGCACGTGTTGTGTGGCAACATTGCCCCGAGGCTGCCATATGGCAAGGCAGCCTCAGTCTGACTGTGTGAGCCGTGCATGGCACACGCTAGTCACCACTTGTATTTCTCTCATCCATAATAAACGGACTTCAGTGTTACCCGGTGTTTCCCTACCCATCACTGTATTCTTCAGGGAACACTTGTAACCATCAGAGATCTGCTCCTAATAACAACTCTGCATCAAGATAATTTTCATCAACAACAATAGCATGATGTCTGACTTTCAACTGTGGCGGTACTTGGACTGTTATGACTACTTTACCTTTGATTTTTAACTCATCCCCGTAATATACTGCCAGACTGGGGTCACTAATCCTAAGGGGGAATACTTAAATCTAATCTTAATTTCTAAGAATCGCTGCCACCAGATCCCCTCTGGACAGCATGTAGCTCGTTAGGTAGCGTGCAGAGTGGACTAGGCATTGGGTTAGGTTTTTCATTGACCAGATCGATAAAGGGAAAGAAGGGTGAAACCACAACCTGCCTTAGTCCTTTCAAATGTTCCTTCTACTCACTTCAGTTCATTTTTGGTACTACCTAACCACAGTTCTTCTTGGTAGCATGTCGATGGTCTAGGCACATGAGTAGTGTAATTCAGATATCAGGGTCACTTGGACGGAAATAAAGGTAACTACTGTGGGAGAAATGAATACTCCTAAAATTCTCAAAGAACAAGTTTATTAATATAAAATCAAAGGGGAAAATAAATATTATTAACATATAACTACCAGGCTCAACTCCTGGGCCTATTGCAGACTCTGTATTCCTTATTTACTTATTTTCTTATTTACTCAACAGCAATTACTCAGATATTACACTCTTACCGTGCACACAATAACTGGTGTCACCTTACAGTACATCGCAGGACCAGTTCCTTGTCCTTACTCCCAATACACTAATACTGATACAAACACCGACATGGGTCCACCACCCAACATGGGGTAATTATTAACAAACACATACAACCACACTGTGGACCATAACTCCAAGGCCTGTCCCAGGGTATACCACTGGCGCCTCTAACAACTACTGTTGTGGTCTGTTATACTCCGACACGAGGTGGGTCTGGGGTCCTCGGCCCACGAGGTAGAGTGGAGCTGATAAATCATGCCGAATCAGCACCATCACTCCTATATTGACCACTGCTGGGTATCCACGGGCTCCGAGCGATGGGTGGGTTTCAATTAAGCCCACCCTCGATCTGGGAACGAAGGTGAAAGATGATATGGGAGGTTTTTTGGGGAAGCATGGTGGGTCACAAACAAATCTTCAGTCTCGCCACATCAGATATTTACTTTAAATTACTTCGTACACTGGTTGAATGACAATTCCACTGTTAAAGCATGAACACTGATATTCACTACAAAAGACTGAATCAAACTGAATGCTGATAAACACAGAACATACCTGGGAACGAAGGTGAAAGATGATATGGGAGGTTTATTCCTGCTGGCTCGCACTGGTTTATATACCCCTGAGTTGCCAGCGATCGCTACTCACGCAATGACAGAAATTACAAATAATCTAAGTGCTACTCATTCAAGGATGACCCTCACTTGACAAAGGTCTGGCGAATTACTAAAGTTGATTTACACAGACTAATTCAAGGTTGTGTTTGCCAGTAGAGAGTGCAATAAACGTAGTGACAACTGTGTTCGAAGGCGGGTCTTACTGGGAGTGATCCTGAGGGTAAAACAGATGGGAAAAACAAGTCTCTCCTGAGGTTCTACAAGGGCGGTGGATTTGAATGTTATGTAGCATAATATGAATTAAAATGGGTTTTTAGGAATGACAATGATGTGCGCTGTACAGTAACACCCCGATATCTATGTCTACAAGGTTTAATGGGTTTTATATGCAAAGTATTCACTAGACTCTCCTTAATGAAGGTGGCTTCACTACCTGTATCTACTAAAGCAAGACAGACACGTTCACTCACAGAGTGTCACCTGAGCGTCCGGGGCAGCGTTGACTGTTTCTACGACACCCTACTTCTAGACAATCCCAACATGAACGTGGAGGTGGATATAAGGGGCAACTAGAGGTATCATGAGTTTGCGTCCGGCAATATGGACAGTAAGGTCCCTATCACTTTCCAACTAAAGTTTTACGAGGATTTTCCTGTGGGGCTCTATCATATCAATCTCGCTGACTAGTGGTACCGCAAGCTCCTCCTGTTACGTTACTTTCTACACTACTGGCTCTTTCAGACCTTACTGGTTGTCCTTGGTTTGTTCCCTTTTGTACTTGTCTAATGTTGGGATACCCACTTTTGTTACCCTTCAGATATCTGTGTCGAAGCCTCTCTAACCTCTCGGCCATCGTGTCTACTGGACAACAAGGGGAATAATAATATATCAATTCCTCCTGCAACTGTTTTGGCAAAGGGTAGAACAATTTATCCTTTAAAGTTTGATCCTGACCTGGTATTGGCTCATACCGGCGGATAATGGTTGCAAGCGTTACTTTAAGTTGGCTCAAGAAACATCGGGGATCATCTTCCAGATCGTATTCTAGTCGCGTGAACTCCTCCCAGGCATCTGCCAGAGGGATTTGTTTCACAAACAATTTCTACAAGGCTAGTTTAGGTTTCCCCCACTCTTCCTCACCCTCTGTACCAAGTTCTTGGACCATAGCCTCAACTTGTTCTTCCATGCGGTCGGTAGCTACCTCCCATCTATCCCTCGAGTTATCCGCGTTATATTCAACCTTCCTACAAAACTTAGTTATGTTGTTATCAGCTTTAAGACCCACGAGGTTGTCAAAGGACAGCCTCGGAATGTATTGGAGGTTATGGGGGCCAGGAGATCGGCTGGGCCTATCCTTAGGCGAGGACAAAAGTGGAACCGAGGCAGGGAGAGTAGGCACAGCCGGTTCCTCCCGCCGCTCATTAAGCAATGCTTGTTGTCTCCTCACTGTATCCATAGATTTAGCGAGTTTAGCTCGAAGAGCTTGGACTTCCGTTGCTAGCTCACCCGAGGCTTCGGTCGCCACGATCCCCTGATCCACATTAGTATCTGCCATGTGTTACAAAATCACCAACTACAACCCACTGTAACTACACCAACAACAGGCCTAGTACCCACTCAAAGACAAAAGGACTGTGACTCAACTGACCTTCTGCAAGAAGACTTATCATTCGAGGCATCAGCTGCTCAAAATACTGTTCAGATTCTTAATCTCCCAAAAATATGATAATACTGCATAAGAATGTCCTGAGACAATTGTACTGTAAGGCTTCACAGGTGAATACTCTTTTTCCGGGCACATTTACTGTACCTACTCCAAACAATGGTACTTGCTATTAACGAACTCTGCATGGTGCAACACTGCGTCAACACTTCACGAATTTCTGTACTCACAATTGCGAGTCAATACACTGTATAACAATTTCCCATATACCGTATTGTACTGAGCACATCATTGTCATTCCTAAAAACCCGTTTTAATTCATATTACGCTACATAATATTCAAATCCACGGCGCTTGTAGAATCTCAGGAGAGAGGTGTATTTCCCATCTGTTTTACCCTCATTCCCAGTAAGTCCCAGATTCGACATGATTAATCGGCTCTACTCTACCTCGTGGGCCGAGGACCCCAAACGCACCTCGGATCGGAGTGTAACCGACCAC
Organism: Homarus gammarus; assembly: GCA_958450375.1. Lineage (NCBI taxonomy): Eukaryota > Metazoa > Arthropoda > Malacostraca > Decapoda > Nephropidae > Homarus > Homarus gammarus. Next base: position 489,054 of record CAUDMG010003841.1, read on the forward strand.
AACAGCAGTTGTTAGAGGCGCCAGTGCTATACCCTGGGACAGGCCTTAGAGTTATGGTCCACAGTGTGGTTGTATATGTTTTTTACCAGTACGTTTATAAGGAATAAATCAATTAAGACATGTTATGGTTTCACCCTTCTTTAACCCTTATCGATCTGGTCAATGGAAAACCTAACCCAATGCCTAGTCCACTCTGCACGCTACCTAACGAGCTTCATGCTGTCCAGAGGGGGTCTGGTGGCAGCGACCCTTAGAAATTAAGATTAGAGTTATGTTATCCCCTTAGACTTAGTGACCCCAGAATCTGGCAGTATAAATTGGTGGCAGCGGTGGGATGGTTTTTAATCATTGATCAAATCCGAGGGAATTGAAGCTGTGATTTAAGTTGCAGAAAAAGAACAATAATAGAGAAGTAAGGTAAGGGTGGTGTAGGTGTTGGAAAAAAACCCGCCCCCTTACACAGGTGGCACGGAGGTGATGTAATTTACATGGTATCAGATCAGGAGGAATAAATGTGATGCTGTGGAAATGTTTTTTGTTTTTGTGGTTTTAAGGAGAAATTGAAAACAGTTCACGGCAAATACCTTACTCGAAGTTATGTTAGAACACTTGCATCCAGAAAATTAGAAATCTGGTTTAAAGTAGAGTGTACAGTGAAGTGTTTCAAGTTGAAAAGTTAAGTGTTGAAAAATGTCTGAGAATCAGAGTTTAGCTACTTAACTATTTCTTGTTGCATTCTTTTGTGAATATCAGAGAAGTCTTGTTGTATACTAAGGTACTATTTTTTTTTGGGTGCCTGTTACACTGGTAGCATAGCAATTGTGTGATCACTCGAATTAACACTTTGATATTTACAGACAATGAGTAGTGAACATCTGCCGTGTTAAGAGTGTGGTGGACAGTGGTTGGGAGTGTCACCGGAAGGCCATAATTGTACTAAGGTTATGTAACGGGGTGTTATTTGAAATTGTGACATATTTTGGATGTATTTGTTTTGATTTCAAGTGGAAGTGTTTAGTTCTAAGTTGATGTTAGTTTAGACAAAGTGAATTTATATGTACAAGTTGTGTTATATTTCCGAGTATATTGTGTTTTTGTGTTGTTTCTTTTAGAGTAAGATTTTAATGCCAAGGGCATTAGTTCTAGCAGTGTAGACTGACTGGCATGGTCAGTAAGTGTGTTTTATGTTTAAATGAGAGCTAATACATGTATAATTTCAGCAATTGCTTTGAGTACTGAAGGGACAGTCTCGTAAAGTATTACCATATTACCACTGATTCGTTTTTGTGAGCGTGACTCAGTAATGGAACTGTCTATGTTTTTTTTTGGGGTTGTTGACTTCGTCATTCGTACTGAAGTCACCCCAACATTATAAATCCCAGTTCTTACGAACTGAAGTCCGGAAATCCAGTTGCTGCCTATGTTGTCGAAAAGAAAAATCTCAGTTATGTGTGTCAGAAATTTTTTTGGGTTGTTGGCTCACTCCGAGTGAGGGAGTCACCCCAACTTTCAAATACCAGTTCTTCTGAACTGTGAGATAGAAAATACGTGTTTTGTGTTATGAGCCCCATTGCGTACTTGTAGAACCACGGTTTTGTGTGGGAAAGGTGAATTATTATTGAAACGAAGTTGTAATCGGAGGATGTGTCTGATGTAACTAATTTCCCATTCATAGACAAGAATTTAAATTCCTGAGTATATGTAATTTCATGCAGAGTACTTTGTTGTATCTGTAATGTCAGAGTCACTGTTTATGTGTTAGTGCCAAAATATGTTGAGGTAACACTGACGAACTGCGAGGGACATATTTCTTATACTGTACTATATTGTACTGAAATAGCATAAGTGATAAGTTGTTGCAGGTATAGGTAGCGGAGACTCGAGTATGAAACGTTTAAGTCTCCTTAGGTTTTGTTTATGTATTAAGGTACTGTAATCACGAACTGTTAAGATATGTCGAATGTATGTGCACTACTGCGTTAGTGCTTTTGCCTATTATTCCGCATAATATGAATCTTTGGAAGGGGAAGGCTATGTATTGCGCACATCATTGTCATTCCTAAAAACCCGTTTTAATTCATATTACACTACATAATATTCAAATCCACCGCGCTTGTAGAATCTCAGGAGAGACGTGTATTTCCCATCTGGTTCACCCTCAGGATCACTCCCAGTAAGTCCCGCCTTCGAACACAGTTGTCACTACGTTTATTGCACTCTCTACTGGCAAACGCAACCTTGAATTAGTCTGTTTAAATCAACTTTAGTAATTCGCCAGACCTTTGTCAACTGAGGGTCATCTTTGAATGAGTAACAGTTAGTTTGTTTGTGATTATTGTCATTGCGTGAGTAGCAATCACTGGCAACTCAGGGGTATATAAACTCAAGATGGCCAGGGAGAGCATCCCTGACGCTGCCCCGTTTGTCCCCAGATCGAGGGTGGGCTTAATTGAAACCCACCGGTCGCTCGGAGCCGGTGGATACCCAGCAGTGGTCAATATAGGAATGATGGCGCTGATTCGACATGATTAATGGGCTCTACTCTACCTCGTGGGCCGAGAACCCCAAACCCACCTCGGGTCGGAGTGTAACCGACCACAACAGCAGTTGTTAGAGGCGCCAGTGCTATACCCTGGGACAGGACTTGGAGTTATGGTCCACAGTGTGGTTGTATATGTTTTTTACCAGTATGTTTATAAGGAATAAATCAATTAAGACATGTTATGGTTTCACCCTTCTTTCCCTTATCGATCTGGTCAATGGAAAACCTAACCCAATGCCTAGTCCACTCTGCACACTACCTAACGAGCTACATGCTGTCCAGAGGGGGTCTGGTGGCAGCGACCCTTAGAAATTAAGATTAGAGTTAAGTTATCCCCTTAGACTTAGTGACCCCAGAATCTGGCAGTATAGTATCACCATAAGGTCCTCATACATAATACAGTACTCTGAAAGTATACCGGCATTAGATCTCACATAACATTCAGTGTACCACTAATAATGAACCATTCTGCATTAAAAAAAATCTGTGGTTAACACCTGATAGAAGTACACATTACAATTATAGCATATATGTAGTAATATTAATACAGGGTACTGTAAAACGCCACGACATATTAAGTAATGGAATATATATCCTACCTAACACAAATTAATGAAAGTTACAACTACAAAGTTGTGGGGTATGGGATGTTTTGGTTCACACTCAGGATGGGATGGAGAAAGGAAACTCACAATGTGCTCACTGTATGCATATTGTATTGGATGTACGATGCAGCTTGGTGATGGGAAGTGGCAGTGTGGTTACAAGCGTGATGTAGAGAGAGCTGGTTGGTGAGGGTGCTCAGATGAGGACCAGCTTGTGGGTCGCCATGCTCCCCGGCGGGAGCGAGGGCCGCCAGGCAGGAGGAGGAGGAGGTGGTGTTGCTTGCTGCAGCTGTAGCTAGAAGAAGAGAGAGGTCACCACGAGGTCAGGTCTTAAATAGCGGGGGTAGGCGTGGCTTAGTAGTTGACCTCCGTGATGTATGGCGGCGCTGGTTGACCCAGACCACGAGGCATACACTGGGGAATTGGCGGGGTCGGCTACTCACCGACAAACAGCGTTTGTAGGGGAGAAATCTACTACAATACTCCCACCTTCCCTCCAGGCGGTGTAGGAGACTTTTTGTCTGCAGGATTGCATGGCACATGTGAGGCAGAACGGGCGGTGCATGCCACATGTGAGCCATAACGGCCATGGCGTGGATGAGCCGGCCGCTAGAGGAGACAACTGTCTAGATACACAATATCTGTGGGATTAGAGAGGGAGAAAAAGGGTGTGTGGAGGCGATGAATGTTGTGCTTCCCTCGCGGCAGGTACAGAGTCGTCAGATGCGCCTGCTGGGGTGTGTGGGCCTGGGTCAGGAGCAGGGGCTGCGTCAGCAGAAGCGGATGAGGGCTCGTGACAGCAGCTGGGTCCACGACAGCAGCAGGGTGCAGGACAGTAGCAGGGAGTACCTGAAGGAGAAAAGAGGGTTGTGTGGGTCCACACTCAGAGGCATGGGCCGCGTCGGGAGCAGGGTCTGCATCAAGAGGAGCGGCAGGGGGTACTGCTGGGCCGGGGCGGCGTCTGAGGCAGGACGGCTGTGTTGGGGTCGGTAGGACGTGGTGCTTGGGGCAGGAAGAGGAGCTGGTGTCTGCTTAGAGAAGCAGTGCTGCTCTAGGGTGTCTAACCTGCGGTTTAGAGACAGTAGCTGTAGAGCCGATGAGAGCTGCTTCTGGGTGGATAAGCCAGTCTTCCATGTTGCTTGAAGACTGGGAGCGTGATCTGTCTCTCCTCCATCCTGTGTGAGTGCGAATCTCCGGGGGTCACCATTTGTGGGGTATGGGATGTTTGGTATCACACTCAGGATGGGATGGAGAAAGGAAACTCACAATGTCCTCACTGTATACATATTGTATTGGATGTACAATGCAGCTTGGTGCTGGGAAGTGGCAGCGTGGTTACAAGTGTGATGTAGAGAGAGCTGGTTGGTGAGGGTGCTCAGAGGAGGACCAGCTTGTGGGTCGCCATGCTAGCCGGCGGGAGCGAGGGCCGCCAGGCAGCGGCGGAGGAGGTGATGTTGCTTGCTGAGGCTGTAGCTAGAAGAAGAGAGAGGTCACCACGAGGTCAAGTCTTAAATAGCGGGGGTAGGCGTGGCTTAGTAGTTGACCTCCGTGATGTATGGCGGCGCTGGTTGACCCAGACCACGAGGCATACACTGGGGAATTCGCGGGGTTGGCTACTCAGCGACAAACAGCGTTTGTAGGGGAGAAATCCACTACAAAGTAAGCATCCACTTAACCTTTGCATATAGTGCAAGACTTCTGCTTGCACCTCATAGTTGAAGCACTGGGCACTCCCATGATGAAAACATTTCACAAAACTCTAGTGCCAAGGCCTGAACATATACTCACTCACTGTAAGTAATAACTGAGTTAACACAAGTTGGAGAGCGAAAAAAAATTTGGGCAGATTGTTACACATCAAAATTCTTCATGTATTAATGAGCCTCATCTAAAATCTCTACACTCGAGGACCAATGATTTTATAAAGAACAAACAATGGTTAGGTAACTGGAATTTTTTTTTTAATTGCCTGTACTTTTAATATTTTTTTTTTTTTTATTCTACATCAGTATTGCATGTATCATTTACTTGGAAAACAAGACTTTTCATTTCCTTTGAGGCAATTGTTTTCTTACCTAACCCCAAGTGAGGTATTTCTTTGAACTGTTACTTCACTTTCTCCGCAGAACCACAAAAAACATGTAGCTACATTCCTTAACACTGCCTCTACCCAAAAAAATATTATTACATACTGAAATAATTATGTCAATAATTAATTAGTACATAATTACATACATTGCGCACTGTACTGTACCTTGGAAAAATGCGGAACAAAATTATTAGCAATCTGAAATACTCACAGTTAAAAACCCTACAGTATCACATTCATTCCTCCCAACTCGATATCATTTTAAATTACATCCCTAACTGGCTGTCACTATTTATAAGAGCGCGAAGTCTTACCTTGACTTTTACATTAATTATTTGTTGTTTACTTTTTTGGGTAGTTTTTTTTTTATAGTTAGCTCATTTCAAGTTATTTCATAGCCTCTGACCTGTGGTAGCGTGGCTCGAGGGTTATGACACATGGTACATTGTAATTCTGGTATCAAGCAATAGGAAGGAATGACGGCAAAACACTGTAGGTAAATAATACGCCTAACCTACAATAAAATGGTTTGGAAAATTTGCATTGTCACACCGTTTTCTGTTAGAAAGCCAAAAATTTATTTTTCTAGTGTATTTGTGTGTGTTTGGACCGAATATGACCTTCATTTCTGGCTGAAATTAGCCGGGTTTTTTTTTTTCAAATTTTTTTCGTTGGACATTTTCCGAAAAAAATCATGGCAAAATACACCAAAAAATACTAGAAAAACAAAAACCAAACCTAACCTAACCTAACTGACTCTCATCACATGATGGAATCACCTATTTCTTACCTTATTGGCCTCGTTCTTGTTCGTCGTTGCATTCTGGGATTCTTACCCAAAGCCACATATGCTAGTCTTTGCGATATTTACATTCAGTCTTGCTCTTAGTACACTTTCCTGAGGTTGGAAGACCACCATGCGATCGAAAAATTGCTATAGTTTCTACTTTTTCTTTTTTTTCAAAAAACTCCTCTCAATCAGCTCCAAATACTTTAAGTGACACCAATCACACAGACTTCCATGGTCGGAACTGAACTTGAATTTCAAAATATGAGACCCAAAATAAAACTCGAATGATTGGGCCAAATATACTGCGAATTAAACCCAAAATCATTTTAATTGGTTCCAAAAGCAAAAACGCTTTTGATTGGCTGCTTGGCGTGTACTGGAACTCATGCGCGTGATGATTTATGAAGGAGACACGCAGTGTTGGAGGTGAGGCAGGCGATAAAGAAGAAAGATTAATGGAAGAAAATAGAGAAAATTTTGGATATGCTATCTCCGTTATTATACATTTCCGCCGGTAATGTAATATATGAAAATTATCTTATAATCAAACGTCTTATTCGAATATGATAATAGATTAGTGGTAGGAATGAACGGTGTGTAAACGCAACAATTCCACCTGAATATGCCGAGGCGCTCCTGCTTAACACAATTGCTCAAGGTATTGGGTATTTGGACCCATATTCTGGAACGGGGTGGTAATATCCACAATATTTACCTACATTTGCCAAAGCTTTTGACAATGTACCCCATGAAAGGCTGAAAATCAATGTGGAAGGGTACGGAATTCGGGGAAATGTCCTAGCGTGGATAGAAGATTTTCTACGTAACTGCAAGCAGTGTGTGGTGATTAATGGCACGAAATCGTCATCAGTACCTGTCACAAGCGGGGTACCACAGGGCAGTGTATTGGGCCGGCTGTTGTTTGTTTGTTTCATAAATGACATGCTTGACGTTGTACACTCCTCCATGCAAATGTTTGCCAATGACGCCAAGTTATTTCAGGAAATTAAGAACCAAGCTGAATGTGAACAGTTGCAGAAGGACCTCTGTAGGTTTCAGGAATGGTCGAAGAAATGGCTGCTGAGATTCAATGTCACGAAGTGTAAGAGGATGCACCTGGGGCGTACCAACGGTAAGGAGGCGTATCATATGTCCCAACGGGATGAAGAAACTGCACTAGTTGAGACTGAATATGAGAAGGACCTAGGTGTGTATGTTGACAATGAGCTGAAGTTCTCGGGCCATTGCGAGAAGAAGGTAAATCAGGGAAATAAATTATTGGGTCTTATAAGAAGGTCGTTCAGATATCTAGGCGGTCCGTCCCTCGTAACGATCTTCAAGAGTGAAGTGCTTCCCCATCTGGAGTACTGTCACCCCGTCTGGGCCCCGAGATATGCTAGGGACTGTCAGTTGGTTGAAAATGTTCAAAGGAGGGCCACCAGACTGGTGCCTACACTTCGGCACCTCAGCTACCCTGAGAGATTGGAGCGCCTGAACTTGCCTAGCTTATACTACAGACGGGCAAGGGGTGACCTAGTTGAAGTGTATAAGCATCTCAGGATCCACTACTCGGTCGAGTGTCCTTACTTGGAGCTGGCGGACGCTCGCCCCACAAGGGGTCACAGCTCAAGATTGAAGAAGCCGCAAGTTCAGAAAACTGTGAGGGCAAACTTTTTCGGAGTGAGGGTTGTAAACTCTTGGAACAATCTACCAGAAAGTGTTGTGACTGCATAGATATGTGGGTACCAAGATATGTGAACACGCCTGACGGCAGGACTCTGTTACCATTCATTATACCATTTATTCACATGTCTGTATTACCATATTATCATAGCATGTCTGATATCTATGCTTATGTCTAATGCCTATGTTCACTCACTATGTCCCGATATACTATGTCTGTACCGCGCTAGTCGAGTAATTAGAAGACCTCATTTATTGTCCTAGTGATGTCTAGCAACTCTCCTTGCCCAGCTAGACAACTTGCCTCAGATCAGCCTCGGCCTACACACGGCCCGGGGTCCCTAGTTCCCGCTTCTGTATCGGTCGGCTATCACGCCAAGTCTTGTACCACTTATTGAATATATCTACTGCTCGTGCTCTGGAGTTTGAAGAACCTTGTCTAGGATTTCATCCCACCACATGGCGCAGTTGAGTAGCTCCAACACGACAGTTCACAAGTTGCAAAAGCCGGCCTAGTCTGTACCCCGGCCTCCTCTGTTTCCCGCCCAGAAGATATACTCCACGGTGCCCCTGGATTTAAAGTGCTTTGTGACCTTGTGAAGTGCCCTAAGTGAAGTGCAGTGCCTTTTATGTCTGTTTGCTATGTCTCTGCGGCCCTACAGGTAGCAGAGACGCCTTCAGCCCAGTCTCCAAGACAGCACCTCCGGCATACACCCCCCGTCCACGTAGGCCTAGAAGCCACTGACTGACTCCCCCTGACTGAGTCACCACCAGCCCCGCCCGGGCGCGCGGAGTACACCGCTGCCAGCCGCCTTCTCTCACTCCACAAATATTAGTCAACACTCTTTTACTTGCCCGCCAGTTCCTGCACTTAAGCAAGTACATTGACGAAAACATAGCACTTCACCTTATTCTCCTTGTCTTTCCCATCGCAACCATACCAAACACGAGATGTCTGACCACGACGATTTGCTGGGAAATTTAGATGAGGATTATGAGGAAGACGAAGCCTCACAGACCCTCCCACCCCCCCTCACGCCTCACACGCCGAGCGCGCCAAATTCAAAGGATGGGAGCCAGGATATACGTCAGTTAATTCACTTCCTACAAGTTTCCCAAGAGAAGGAAGCCCAAAGACGTCAATTAGAGGAGGAAAAACGACGTCAAGAGGAATTGTCAAGACGTCAAGAGGAATTGTCAAGACGTCAAGAGGAATTGTCAAGACAGTCAGAGGAATCAGCTTACCGTCTTCAACTTCAACAACAACACCAAGCTGATACCCACAAATTCCTGGGACTATTGGAATTGCTGACAACGAGGACGACTTCACCAGCTGCCACAACCAATTCGCCAGCTTCAGCCTCTTCATCTATCCTTCAGACAACGCCTCCTCACACGTCACCTAGCCCCCTTGGGTATACCTCAGTGCCTTCTCAACCACCTGCTCCAGTCTCAACTCTCGTCGACCTCTCCGTGCCTCCTCCACCGCTTGCCGTCCCGAGCACACCCCTGCACAGCAAGTCTTCAGTTACCAGCCCCCCACCCCTTCAATCTGATGCAACATATCAAGTATACCGTCAATGGCGACGTCGTTTCGAAGACTTTGCTGTCATGTCTGACCTCAACCGAATGCCCCCTCATAAACAACTCATCCAATTAAGATCGTGCATTTCCCTCGAAGTCCAACGCCTCCTAGAGCACACGCTAGCCATTCCCCCTGATTCCTCCATGTCAGTGAAAGAGGTCTTAGACGCCTTGCAGAGTCATTTCCGTGGCCTCCGCAATGAAGCTTTGCGTCGCAGGGAACTGCTATCCTGCAAACAAGCTTCTGGGGAATCATTCTCAGACTTCTATGCACGACTTAAGGACCTAGCAGCCGAGGTGGACCTATGTACAGGCGATCCTGTAACCTGTGCTGAGATCCAGCTCAAGATGATCTTGCTGATGGGTGTACGTGACGAGGACCTGCTTCAGAAACTCCTCACCCTTGACGCCGCCTCTCCCCTCACCGACTTCGTCACCTGTTGCAGGTCGTATGAGGCCACAAGAGAGGCTGCCTCAGCTATACACTCATCGCCATCTCAAGTTCACGCCGTCTCCACCTACAAGAGGAATCAACGCCAGATGCAAACGGCGTCCTCTCCACAGCCCCCGTCACAGTCACCAGTTTTTTCTCCCGAATCCTGCAGAAGCTGTCAGCGCCAGCACGGTCCAGGAAAGTGCCCTGCGGCTGATAGTACATGTCGAAACTGCGGGTTTCAAGGCCATTGGCCCCGCACACCTCGATGTCCCGCCAACAAGGCCTCATGCAACGCTTGCAACAAGCAAGGACACTTCGCCAAGTGTTGCGGGTCCACCAAGAAGCCTCCATCTCCAGGTCAAAACGTCTCTTCACCGTCTCCCAAGAACAACAAAGGATGCCGACGCGTGGATGATGCCTCGAGTGACAGGTCCCCCAAGCCCGTCAATGTTCGTCTGTCCTACGGTACCAACTCTTCCAACCTCCTGATGATACCTGACACGGGCGCGGACATCACGGTGATTGGACCAACACACCTGGACGCCCTCAACATTCCCAGGAGTAGCCTGTCACCCACAGCCATGAACGACGTGCTCACAGCGGACGGGTCCCCGATGTCTCCAGCTTTGGGTTGCTTCAAGGCAACATTACAGCTCGGTCCCAAGTCTTGCCTTGCCACAGTCCACGTCCACGAGGGCATCCAAACCCCTCTCTTGTCATGTGGCCATTGTCAGGACTTGGCCATCGTCTCATCCGAGTTCCCAAAGCCCATCCTCGCCGTGACACACCTCAACAGGTGTGCAGAGATACCTGTCTCAGCCATGACCACACCTGCTGCCGCCCGGGAGTTCTTTCTTCGCCAGTTCAGCGACGTCCTTGTCTCCAAGTCCGACCTCCAGAACACGCCGCTCAAGAAGATGACAGGCCCCCCGATGAGAATCCACCTCAAGCCTGGCGCGACGCCTTTCGCCACGCACACACCCAGGCCTATCCCCTTTGCCCTACGGGACAAGGTGAAGGCGGAGCTCGATTCTCTGGTGCAGCAGGGGATCATCAGACACGCCGGCGAGGAGCCCTCCGAGTGGTGCCACCCTATGGTCTTGGCACCCAAGCCTGTAGGTGTTCGCATCACAGTGGACCTCACCCATCTCAACTCGCAGGTCTCCCGTCCCGCCCATCCATCGCCTACGCCCATCCAAGCAGTCCGCAGCGTCACCCCGTCTGCAAAGTTCTTTACCACGGCGGATGCACTACACGGGTACTGGCAAGTCGACCTGGCGGAAGAAGACCGCCACCTCACTACATTCATCACGCCCCACGGCCGCTTCCAACACTGCCGCGGACCCATGGGCTTCGCAGCAACAGGGGATGCGTACTGCCTCCGTGGGGATATGGCTCTGCAGGGTGTCACCAACTGCGTGAAGGTCGTAGATGACATCCTGCTCTTCGACGATGATCTCCCGGCCCACTTGAACCGAGTTCATCTGATGCTCACAAGATGCCGTGCCCATGGTATCACCCTGAACAAAGATAAATTTGTGGTCGCCGCCTCCCAAGTTAACTACTGCGGCTACAACATCTCGCCAGAGGGTATCTCAGCTGATGAGGAGAAGGTCAAGGCCATCAAGGACTTCCCTACTCCAGCGAACCTGACCGACCTCCGCTCGTTTACGGGCCTGGTAAATCAGCTGGCAGACTTCTCCCCTAAACTCGCCACATCAGCCCAACCTCTACGCCCCCTCATGAGCCCCAAGCGCTCCTTCCTCTGGACTCCTGACCACGACCTAGCGTTCAGGAATGTTAAGAAGGCGTTGCTGTCACCACCAGCCTTGGCACCCTTCGACCCGTCCTTACCAGTGGTCCTCCAGACCGACGCCTCCCGTCTATACGGCCTCGGATATGCCCTCCTTCAAGATCACGGCCAGGGTAGACTGCGCTTAGTTCAGTGTGGCTCCAGGTTTCTGACGGACACGGAGACCAGATACGCCACCATCGAACTAGAGATGCTGGCAGTCGCCTGGGCTATGGCCAAGTGCCGCCTTTACTTGTTCGGCCTTGGGCACTTCACCCTCATGACGGACCATCGCCCGCTCATACCCATCCTACTCACTGCGCCATGTGGTGGGATGAAATCCTAGACAAGGTTCTTCAAACTCCAGAGCACGAGCAGTACCTGTGCAATGACCTCCCAAAGCGGCCCTTTGAATCCGTGTCCGCCGACTTCTTTAATGTGGCCGGAAAGTCTTTCCTGGTGGTCGCCGACAGGCTCTCTGGATGGCCCGTGGTAGTTCCCTGTGGTCGGGACACCACCTCTTCCAGGGTCATCCGGATGTTTTGTTGCTTCTTCCGGGAAGTCGGAGTGCCTCTCCGCCTCCGAACCGACGGTGGGCCCCCGTTCAATAGCCACGAGTTCAAGAGCTTCGCCGAACGCTGGGGCGTCCACCACATCGTCACCTCCCCTCATTACCCGCAGGCGAATGGCCACGCCGAGGCAGCGGTAAAGTCCGTAAAATACCTCATCCTCAAGACAGCACCAACGGGGAACCTGGACTGCGAGGAGTTCGACAGGGGCCTACTAGAACTCCGTAACACCCCTACCCCTGCCGGACGCTCTCCTGCCCAGGTGTTGTATGGCCGCCCCCTTCGTACTTGTGTGCCTGCCCACCCCCAGTCCTTCTTAGATGAATGGCAGATGAAGGCGGACGAGTGTGACCGCCGTGAGGCTGCCCGGATGGCCCAAGTGACAAGCCACTATGACGCCCACGCCCGCCCCCTTCCCAGGTTGACCGTCGGCCAGCAAGTACGAATCCAGGACCCGACGTCACACCGCTGGGACAAGGTCGGGGTCGTCATGGGCCGTGGCGAGTCTCGTTCGTACCAAGTCCGCCTCCCCAGTGGTCGTGTGTGGTGGCGAAACAGACGCCATCTCTGCCCAGTGCCATCCTCTAGTGACGAACCTTCCTCCCCGTCCCCTGTGTCCCCTTGCCCAGACCAGGAACGAAGGTCGTCAGTTGATCCCCCCATCGTCCCTCGCCGCTCCCCCCGACTCATGAAAAAGAGTCCATAGCCGCTCGAGATTGCACTACGAGCGTAAAGGGGGAGGGAGGTGTATAGATATGTGGGTACCAAGATATGTGAACACGCCTGACGGCAGGACTCTGTTACCATTCATTATACCATTTATTCACATGTCTGTATTACCATATTATCATAGCATGTCTGATATCTATGCTTATGTCTAATGCCTATGTTCACTCACTATGTCCCGATATACTATGTCTGTACCGCACTAGTCGAGTAATTAGAAGACCTCATTTATTGTCCTAGTGATGTCTAGCAACTCTCCTTGCCCAGCTAGACAACTTGCCTCAGATCAGCCTCGGCCTACACACGGCCCGGGGTCCCTAGTTCCCGCTTCTGTATCGGTCGGCTATCACGCGAAGTCTTGTACCACTTATTGAATATATCTACTGCTCGTGCTCTGGAGTTTGAAGAACCTTGTCTAGGATTTCATCCCACCACAGTGACGGCACCGAGTGTGAGCTCTTTCAAGACAAGACTTGACCAACACTGGAGCAGGTTCAGGTATATTCAGGAGCTGGTGCATACCCAGTACTTGCCAACAGTGCGTAACAGAGACGTGACCGATTGCCTGAGCAGCTAGCGAGCCGATCTTTTGGTGAAGAGGATAAAAGAAAAGGAAAAATAATCAGAGACGTGACCGATCGCCCAAGCGGCTAACGAGCCGATCAGTGGTGAAGAGGATAAAACGTAAAAAAGTTGGTAGGAGGAACTTTACAAATTGTACTGCCACATAGGGACTAACAATGTGAAACTTAAATCTATAGTACCAAAATACTTGGGAATGTTGATTGAGGTAACCTAAACATATTTGAGTGTTTTTCTGCTGTAGCTCTCTTACTTCTACGGATTGCAAGTCCACCCTGAGACTCTTCCTCACTACTGCTGCTAATACTATCTGCGATGGGGTCCAGGTTCTCATCAGAACTTTGTGTCTCCACCTCGTGCCTAGAGTTTTCACCACTGTAAGGACGTGAGTCCCCCACCGGGCAACCAGCGTCGTCCTCATCATCACCAATATAGCTATCTGTTGGCATGGTCACAATGGCACGTTTGGTATGTTTGAAACCTAATGATTTATATTATCCTCCACGCCCGCAAAACATGTGGATAACTGGGGAGTTATCCCTAGGAAGAAACGCGTTTTCTCTAGCTTAGGTGCCGTCTATTTTCTCTGACTTCCTGAAACCAACCTCTAAAAAGTAAATTTCAATGTGAGCGAGAACACCATTGTTTTGCACCAACTTCCATATGTCTGATTACAGTTAAAGCATTCAAGATCCTTTGTGAGTGATGTTGAAAGCTTCAACTGTCTTTATTGTTAGTAACACTTGTCAAGTAAGTGAGTGTCGATTCTGCCAGTACGAATTACATCCCGTGATAGCGTCCTTGGGGATAGCCATGAGTTTCCAATTGGTACTGAAGTTAGATTATTTTGATGACCAAACCTCAGAGAATCTGATATTTGTAGTTTGATAATTAATTGTCAGTTGTTTACTTAAGAAAGTAATTAATCTCCTGTAAAGAATATGTCACATTCTTATCTCCAAGATCAAAATGTATACCCATAGAGGGTCCTTGTCTAGAAATCCCTCTTATGTTGTGAGAATGACGTTACCAGCGTGTGTATTTGACGTCCATTTCACTTCTTCCTGGCAATCTCAATCTCTGATTAGATTATAAAAATAGACATAAGAAATTCACCTGACCCATGGCATTGATTTTCATAGTTAAATGTACAGCAACTGAGTTGAATGTAATTTCTGTCATTGCGTGATTAGCCTTTCTGGCATGCATAGTGTACAGGCCTGAGTTGCTAGTTAGCCGTATATAAACTCGTGCCCGATGAGCAGTGTTTATAATGGCGAAGAGGCCAGTAATCCTTAACAACTTCGAACTTCGAGCAGTGTCACATCTCTGACGCTGTCCCATCATATCTCAGGTATGTGGACGTTCTCACGCCCTCCACATGACGAAAGATAATTTGTGATCGAGTTATTTTATACATCTCTGACGCTGTCCCATCATATCTCAGGCACAGTGTGTGTGTTATCTGAATACCAGACAGTCACCAGGGACCGGTAGCTGCACACCAACTGGCTGCCTTGCAGGATGTCGTTAATTCGGCACGATTAAATTGTGAGAGTCCCCATGTAATGGTCATGACGGCTAACCTGAAAACCTTAAGGATTCATATTACGCTCAAACGTTCACAAAACCTTCCGAGTCCCCCAGTGGAAACGTCCCCCGTTTTCTCTGCTTCCTCCGTCTTGGTCTATGGGAGCAGACGCTGTATGCTGGGACCTGTTGCCATCCAACCCTTTGTAATCAATTTAATTTTGCTTTCGATAGCTGAGTCAGAGCATTGTTAGTGAAGATAATAGTAGAGAATGAAAATGAGTTCATAGTCTCAGTTTCAACGTCAGAGTGTACCGTAAATTAATTCATCGGAATAGGAGTAGGTGGACTCCCTGGTCTGTTTTGAGTGAGGGCCCTGCGGGCATTTCTACCGTTAGTGAGTGCCCGTCCCTTCATCCATACAGGTATGCCATTCCACTCTGTGTTGTAATTCGCCCTTCTTTAAGTGATTTGACCCAATTAATAGTTGATTGTGCAAGTGTTACAGTAACGTAGTTGATATGCTCTGAGTGAAGTCATATTTACGTCTTTAACGTCCCCTGAAACGTAATGTTGTTGTCACAGTTAGTGAGTGCCCGTCCCTTCATCCATACAGGTCCCCTGACGCTGCCCCGTTTGTCTTCCGATCCCATTGTGATTCTTGAATCGCTCTACCATCCAACAACGGCCTCGGATGTATTAGATGTCCAGCCGGGATCATATATGAGAAGATGGCACCGATGCGGCCTGATTAATGTGCCCCAAGGCTTCGTTGGGCCAGACCCGCCATGTGTCTGGCTACCCCACAATAACAACAGCCCCAGTGCTCTACCCTGGGTTACTCCTTGGAAGTATATGTCCACAGAGAGTGTTGTAACATGTATGTTAGGGATAATTAGTTGGAAATAATTATCCCATGTTGGGTAGCGGACCCCTGCATATACTAGTGTCATTGTTTACGTATATGTTGAATAATCTACAATGAGTGCCATGTAACGTACCACCAGTAATGTTGTGAGTAAGAGTAAAGAAGAAGGTACTGAGTTTGCACTAAGCCCAGGAGGTGAACCTGGTAATCATATGATTAATAAAAAATCTTTTCCCATTGATTGCATATTAATAAACTTGTTTTAGAGTAATTAAGGTGTATTCATTTCTCCCACAGTATTTTACCTTTATTTCCATCCAAGTGACCTGATACCAAAATTACCATACTCACGTGCCTAGACCCTCGACCATGCTACCAAAAGAATGCCCAGGCTACCAAAAGAATGACCATGCTACCCAAAGAATGCCCAGGCTACCAAAGGAATGTCCATGCTACCCAAGAATAGGTGACGGAACTGAGTAAGAGTAAGAACTAAGAGAAGTAAATAAGATGAGGGTGGTGTAGAAACAGAGAGGGAGTCAGGCCCCTTCACATTGGTGACAGACCAAGAATCCGCCCCCTCACATTGGTGACAGCTCGAGAATCCGCCCCCTCACATTGGTGTGCAGCTGGGATGTAATTTATATAGTATCAAGGTCAGGAGGAATAAATGTGATACTGTGGGTAATTTCTGTGTTTAAATGTGAGCTATAATAACCATTTCTCCGTGCATCTACCAAACCATGTCACTGTAACTAATGAATATTTCAGAGTGCTAATAATCTTGTAATGGAAATTTTTCCCAGTGTACAGTATAGTGTAATTCTGTGCAAAATTTTTTTTGAGGTTACGGAGATGTTGAAAACAGTTCACGGCAAATACTTTACTTGGAGTTAGGTTAGCCGTGTCTCAGACTGTAACCGACCCTAAAAGCGCTCTCCGATTGTTGTGGTGACACCAGTGTGAAACCCTTGGGCACTCCTTACAGTTCTATGGGTCAAAGTATTATTGTTGTATATAATTGGGGATAATTAGCAGAAATATAGTTATCCCATGCTGAGTAGTGAACCCATAAATATTGATAGTACCAGTAATAACGTGTTATGTGTTGTGAGTGCATCCTCCATATATACTTCCAACTGAGTTTTAGTGAAGGTACCATATATAAGCTTGTCATATGGTGTGTTCTTTTTAATGTACAACCAGTAATGATGTAAGAAGCAAGAGTATTTATTTGGAATTGCAGATGAGTAAAGCCAAGGAGTTGATCCTTGTAGTTGTATGTTAATGACATACTTAACCAAATTTAATTTCATATTAATAAACCATTTTTAGAGTATGTTAGGGGTATCATTTACCAGAATTACAGAGCCCATGTGCCCAAACCCTTACCATGCTACCAAAGGCCAGAGGTTATGAAGTAACTATAGGAAATTAAATAATTAGACAGAACTAATGGAGAAAATGAATGAAATAGGAAAAAAAAAAGAAAACAGAAAGGAGAAAACCCCCACTCTTATACTGTCACATCTAAGCCATCTGAGCCATCAGCTACCCTTGGGGCTGCCAGCAAATGCATGCGGTGTATTACCTTTGAGGCCCCATCTCCTTCCTCAGGAACAATCCTATACACACATTCCTCCTCATTCAACACATGGGATGCCACATATATATATCCTCATACCAGTTGTCCTGGATTTTATTCCTTCCCTTTCCATGAAGGTTTCCCACTAATACACGTCAACCAACGTCCAATGCCATTGCTCGCGCTTTCTTATCATACAGAAACTTCCTACTCTGACACTTATTCTCAAAATTACCATTTGCAACTCTCCAGCCATTCTCAAATACTTCTCTGTGTAGAGCCACCCAATCATCACACGAGGCTTCCTCCTCTGCCTGTGCAAACAACAAATAGATCGTAAGCTTGGGATCAATACCGAAGATCAACGTGTGAGGGGAGAACCCAGTGGTCGAGTTATGAGTCTTATTATAGATAGCGGTTACCATTCCTAAATGCTTTGCCCAATGTTTCTTTTGCTTGACTGGCAATGTTCACAACAATTGGTGCATTGTACAGGGAAACCTCTCGCACTGTCCGTTTCCAGCTGGATGGTATGGAGTAGTCCTAGCTTTCTTTATTCCCCACGTCTTGCATAGGTCTTTCAGTAATGCACTCTGAAATTGGGCTCCTTGATCAGTATGAATTTTCCTAGGAACATCATATTTGGTAAATATCTCATAAACCAGGGTCTTTGCTACAGTCGCTGCCTTCTGATCCAGTGTGGCGAATGCCCAGGTATACTGAGAGAACACATCTGTCACCACCAGCACATTTTCTCTGCCGTCACTCGAAGGTTCTAGCACTGTAAAATCCACCGCCAGGATGTCAAAGGGTCTACTGTCTGTAAGCGGCTTCATTTGCATGCGTACCTCTTGGATAACTGCTTATGCTACAATGCACCGGTGGCAGCCCCTACAGAATTCAAAGACGTCCTGCTGATCCATTTGTGGCCAGTAGCACCTCGGCTTAATCAATCTAGTGGTGCGTTCGATACCCTGATGACCCATGTCATCATCCAAAGTTTCATTACCTTCCCCTTCAAGGTAGTAGGCAAAACTAGTTGTTTTTGCTTTTTCTGGCCTGGCCTTCCCCATTTCCTAAACAACAATCTGTTGCAAATGAGCAACCTCCCTCTCTGTTTCCATAGGCTGTTAAAATCCTGGCCCTTTCTCAGCTCCTGTAATTCACTTTCTCCTAGCTGCCTTTCTAGGCCCTTCCGGCATGATGAGATGTTACTGTTCTGCTCCTGCAGTTGTTCCAAACCTTCCTGAGATATTCGGGAAGCCACATTAACTGTCCAGTCACCTGAGGGCTATCTGCTCCTTCCTCAGCTGGGCATGGGGTCTCATTGTCCTCACCGCTAAGAGAACTCTCCTCTTCGAAAGCAACTATGGCCATAGCTTCAACCCACTCGGAGGAGCCATCTGCCGTAGGTTCTGGCTCATGGCTCTTTCTGGATAATCCATCTGCATTCTCATTCGCCTTCCCTGCCCGATATTCCAGATGATAATCAAACCGAGCTAAATCAGCCACCCATCTCTGTTCTACTGCCCCAAGCTTTGCCTTGTCTAAGTAAGTCAAAGAATTGTTGTCAGTGAGGACAGTAAACTTGCTGCCTGCCAGATAGTCTTTGAATTTCTCAGTGATGGCCCACTTCAATGCTAGCAACTCTAATTTCATGCTACTGTAATTCTTCATATTTCTCTCCGACCCCTTCAAGCCCCTACTGGCATAGGCAATAGGGTGTTTTCTGCCTTCTACCTCCTGCAACAAGACAGCTCCTAGCCCCTGAAAACTGGCATCGATCTCTCGGAAAAATGGCTTGCTAAAATCAGCACAAATCAAAATGGGTGCCATGACTAACTTGTCCTTTATTTGGTTGAATGCACCATGCACTTGGGTCCACCTCGAGCAGATGGACTGGTTTCGGGTGGTGGCACCTTAAGTTAGGGCTGTTAACGGGGTAGCTAATTTTGCAAATCCAGGCACAAACCGTCGGTAAAAAGAGGCAATGCCAAGGAAGGAACGTAACTCCCTAATGGTGGTAGGAACCTGCCACTGCCTAACAGCCTCGATCTTACCAGGGTCTGTCTCAATTCCAAACTCCCTCAATTCCCACTCCCTGTGTCCCCCACTTCCTGTGTATCATTCTCCGTGTTTGTTCCCTGAACGCTCATTCCACAGTCAGTGTGGCTTTGGCGGCATCACTGTTATGACTATGGATGGAGCTGTGATGTTGTAGTGGATACCTCCCCTACAAACGCTGTTTGTCCCTGAGTAGCCGACCCCGCAAATTCCCCAGTGTATGCCTCGTGGTCTAGGTCAACCAGCGTCGCCTTACATGACAGAGGTCAACTATTAAGCCACGCCTACCTCCGATATAAAAGACCTGACCTCATGGTGACCGCTCTCTTTCTACCTACACACCCAAGCCAGCAACACCTCCTCCTCCTCCTCCTGCCTGGCGGCCCTCGCTCACGCCGGCGAGCATGGCGACCCATAAGCTGGTCCTCCTCTGAGCATCCTCACCAATCATCTCTCTCTACATCACGCTTGTAACCACGCTGCCACTTCCCAGCACCAAGCTGCATTGTACATCCCATACAACGTGTATACAGAGAGGACATTGTGAGTTTCCTTTCTCCATCCCATCCTGAGTGTGAACCCAAATATCTCATAACCCCACAAATGGTGACCCCGGAGATTCGCACTCACACAGAATGGAGGAGAAACCGATCACTCTCCCAGTCTTCAAGCAGCATGGAAGACTGGCTTACCCACGCAGAGGCAGCTCTCATCGGTTCTACAGCTACTGTCTCTACACCGCAGGTTAGACGCCCTAGAGCAGCTCTGCAACTCTAAGCAGACAGCCGCTCTTCTTCCTGCCCCAAGCACCACGTCCTACTGGCCCCAACACACCCGTCCTGCCTCAGACGCCGCCCCGGCCCAGCAGTACCCCCTGCCGCTCCTCCTGATGCAGACCCTGCTCCCGATGCGGCCCATGCGTCTGAGTGCGGACCCACACAACCCTCTTTTCTCCTTCAGGTACTCCCTGCATCCTGCTGCTGTCGTGCACCCTGCTGCTGTAATGCACCCTGCTGCTGTCACGGACTCTCCTCCGCTCCTGCTCGCGCAGCCCCTGCTCCTGACCCAGGCCCACACACCCCAGCAGGCGCCTCTGACGACTCTGTACCTGCCGTGAGGGAAGCACAACATTCATCGCCTCCACACACCCTTTTTCTCCCTCTCTACTCCCACAGATATTGTGTATCAAGACAGTTGTCTCCTCTAGCGGCCGGCTCATCCACGCCCTCGCCGTTATGGCTCACGTGTGGCATGCACCGCCTGTTCTGCCTCACATGTGCCATGCAACCCTGCAGACAACAAGTCTCCTACACCGCCTGGAGGGAAGGGGGGAGTACTGTAGTGGATACCTCCCCTACAAACGCTGTTTTTCGCTGAGTAGCCGACTTCGCGAATTCCCCAGTGTATGCCTTGTGGTCTAGGTCAACCAGCGCCGCCTTACATGACGGAGGTCAACTATTAAGCCACGCCTACCTCCGATATAAAAGACCTGACCTCGTGGTGACCACTCTCCTTTCTACCTACACACCCCAGCCAGCAACACCTCCTCCTCCTCCTCCTGCCTGGCGGACCTCGCTCCCGCCGGCTAGCATGGCGACCCACAAGCTGGTCCTCCTCTGAGCATCCTCACCAACCAGCTCTCTCTACTCAACGCTTGTAACCATGCTGCCTTCCCCGCACCAAGCTGCACTGTACATCCAATACAATATGTATGCAGAGAGTACATTGTGAGTTTCCTTTCTCCATCCCATCCTGAGTGTGAACCCAAATACCACGTACCCCACAATGTCGGTCATTGGTTGGCCTTGGAAGTGGAAGGATGTTTGAGTTTGTCAGTGGTGGATACGTTTTCAAATCGCGTTTAGTTTAGTATTATATTCAGTGCTGCTCTATTATTATTCATGTTGTGTAAAGTGCAATCAATTATTGTGTTGTAAGGTGGTTTATTGTTTATATACGGTGTCAATAGTAGTTGTTTATTCAGGATCAAGTTTATTCTTTATTCTTTTGATTTTATTTATCTTATGGAACCTACACACTTATTATGGTAAATTTTTGTTATTAAATTTTATTCAAATCTTTTGTAATGTATATAATTCCAAACCTTCTCTCCTGAACTGTTGGGATAAAGAGAGGGCTGTGTTTGAACCCATAATTAAGGTGTGCTGATTTGCCAATTTGTTTTGTATTTTGTTGTGCCATACGTGCCCTCATTAGTATATTAATGTTTAACATATTTCAAGTTGATAAGTTATGGCCTAACAAAATGGGGGCCTGTGTCTGGGAGACTTTGGTTAAAATTAAGTGAAATTAAGTTAAAATCATCAGGAGTGAAGATTGAGACTTATTTTTGGTGCAAGTTTTTCCCACTAGTCGGTAAGTTGCCATATCTGTTTAGTATGATGCCTTTTGATTTAGCTAAGTTCATTGCTGAACCTTCAGTGTTAAGTTTGGAGTGTAGTACCATTCGTAAAAATGATTGGGTTTCGTTGGCTAAGCATTATAAAGTAGAGATTAAGTCAAACTGGAAAGAGGCAACTGTCAAAAATGCCGCAATTAGATGTTTGGTGGAAAAGTCAATTTTGGATGAGTCTGCGTTCACGCTGTTTGAGATGGAGGAAGATCCATCAGTAAAGTTAATAGAGTTGCAGTTCGAAAGAGAGAAGCTGGAGTGGGAAATGAAGTTAAGGTTGCAGGATAAAGAAATGGTGGACAGGGAAAGAGAACAGGCATTCCAGTTAGAGTTGTTGGATAAGAGGGCTACTTTGGAGTCGTGTGACGTCAAATTTGATGTAATTAAAGTGACAAAGTTTGCGCCAAAATTTTATAAACATGACCCAGAAGAGTTTTCGTCCAATTTGAGAAGAATTGCCACAACACTTTCCTGGCCTCAGCAGTATTGGCCCTTGCTGATTCAGTCTGTCCTTGTGGGCAAAGGCCGCTCCACTTACTTGTCCCTAACCAGATCTCAGCAAATGAATATTCTGTGGTCGAGAAAGTCATTTTGAAATCTTACCAGTTGACAGCAGAGTCATATAGAGATAAGTTTAGAAATACATTCAAATTGCCCAGTCAGTCATATATTGAATACGGTTACACTGTCACTAAGTTGCGCAACAGATGGCTATCGTCTAGTGGAGTTAAAACCTATGATGAACTTTGTGAATTGCTTGCACTAGAGCAGTATTTGAGAAGTGTCCCACACACGTCCGTATGTACGTTTGTGAGAAGGAAGTTACAACTATTGAGAGCTGCCATTTTGGCAGAAAATTTCACTCTTATTCATAAATATAAAGTTAATGAGGTTCCAGGCCTAGCAGTGACTCCAGCTCAAGGTGGTAAGCACCCATTGGTAACAGAGGTAATAAACCCTCTTTTGAGAATGTTGGCAGAGGTTCTGCCAGGGTTATGACTTCTGTGTGTTTTTATTGCAGAAAGCCTGATCACTATATTTCCCAATGTCCAAAGCTCAAAGCTAAGTAATTCCATGACAATCCTGTTGCCAATTTTGCATTTGTCTCAGCAGATGGTGTTGGTGTAGAATCTACACCAACACCATCTGCTGAGACAAATGCAAAATTTGTAGATGATGTTGCTGCCCTTTCAGTTTCCTGGTTTTGTGTTCATATCCGAGGGTAGTCCTGCTGTCCCTATGAGTATTTTGAGAGATACTGGTGCTTCACTTAGTATTTTGTTGAAAAATACTCTTCCAGCTGTGGAAGAGACTTATACTGGTGAGCATGTTGTGTTGCGGGGCGTTAGTGGAACCACTTGCGTTCCTTTGTGTAAAGTGCATCTTTGGACGGACCTTTTGTCTTAGCCAGTTACAGTAGGGGTTCAGGAGGTTTTGCCAGTGGAGGAAGTAACATTCCTCTTGGGAAAGATATAGCTGGTAGCCTTGTTGTTCCCGATCCAGTTGTGTGCTCGATTCCTTTGAGTAATAACCCTGCTGCAGACCTTGTCAGTAAGTGTGTTGGGTTATTCTCTTCTGGTGCTGTAACCCATAGGCAAGCTAAAATGATGACCTATGGGACAGATGTGAGTGATCATCGTGATGTTTTGCCTGATTTTAATTTGAATGGACTGTTTGATGTTAAGCCAGAGCAGTTAGATACAGGTTTAGTAGATCAACCTGTTAGTGATGTGTCAAGTGATGTGAAGACAAATTCTAAGGATCATGTGAATATTAATTTCAGTAGCCTTCCTGTCACAAGAGGTATGTTGATTTTGCTCAAGAGTCTGACCAGTCGTTGGTTCCATTATTTGCAAGGGCCATATCTGAACCAGAGAGCCATTATGAATCAAGTGTTTCCTCAGGCATAGCAGATTTTTGTCATACATGTCATTTATGCTGCCATTTAGCTGGTAAGCCCAATAAAGTATTGTCACCTGCACCTTTAAAACCTATACCTGTTATTGATGAGCCATTTGCAAAAGTTATCATTGGTTGTGTGGGCCCTCTTCCTAAAACAGAACGTGATAATGAATATTTGTTACCGGTGATGTGTGCTTCCACTAGATATCCATCAGTTATACCTGTGTGGGCGCTTGGTTTATATTATATTATATTTTGGTTTACATTACATCTATTGTGTGTTATCAGATGTACTACACAGTTTAGTTTGGGATTCTCACCAAGTGAACTGATATTTTGGCCAGAATATCCGTGGTCCCTTGAAACTATTGCATGAGAATTGGGTAGAAGAAGATGTAACTGCAGAAGACAGAAAATTTAATATTGGGGATAATGTGCTTTTGTTCTTGCCCATTAGGAAGTTTCCCCTACAAGCTAAGTATTGTAATGGCCCCTGTCTCATCAACAGAAGTATTATATAAATGGGTTATTTACATCTGATTTATTTTCAGATTCATTCCCTGTAATTTTCCACTATCTATGAGGACATTGACTGAACACATGAATGGTAGCTTTCCCAAGAGGGAGAAGCCTATATGTCAGCAGTCACTCACACCAACTAATATCGAACAGCCGTTGATTCACATTTATATTACATAAACGCCGTCCTTTCTCAGCACACTCATAAATAGTGGAACTTTCGGTTGACCTACACTCAGGAATTATATAAACATAATACTTTTATAATAAAACAAGAAACTTCAATTGGGTTTTGCTACTAAAGCCCAATATAATATATGTGAACCAACCTGGTGTACTGGGAATTAACCAACCATTTCAGTATCAGGGTCCCTTTGAAGTTTTGAATAAGGTAGGAAATGTTAACTCTGTCATATCCACACCTGAACATATGAAGACTAAAAGACTAGTACATGTGAATCTGTTGAAACCCTCTTGTGTTAGATCTGATAAGGTGGTGTGTAATATTGTGACATGTGATGGAGGTGGAGGAGGATGAGTTACCTAAGCATAACTTTGAGGAGTTGAAAGCCAATATCAAACTGGACAATTCTGATGTGTTAAGTGATCCTTCTTCTAAATTGTGCCATCTACTACAGGACATCTTTGGTGGTGTGCCGCAGCCTAGCCCACTGGTGGCCCACATTGTTGTGTTGGTGGACGACGTAGCCCCAAGTACCCTACCGCATGTCTTCCCAGAAAATTGGCATTCTGAATGACGAGATGCAGTTCTTGATTGACAATAGCTTGGCTGAATCTAGTGACAGTGAGTGGGTATCCCCTTGTGTTCTGGTACCCTTGTCAGAGGGAGGGGGGGGGGGGGGGAGACACATATCGGCGTTTGTTACTCCTTATGGCTTGCATCAGTATACCATTTGTTATACGTAATGCCCCTCCAACTTTCCAACGTGTGATGTCAATTGTCATTAATGGTTTGAATGGTGTCAGAGCATATCTTTACGATGTAGTTGTGTTCTCTTCCACTTGGAGTGAGCATATGGAGTCACTTCGTTGCCTGTTTAGTCGTCTTAATAGTGCTCGGCTCACTGTTAACCTTGTTCAGAGTGAGTTTGACCATGCCAAACTAGTATTTTGGGGATATGAGATTGGCTAAAGGACAGTGGCCTCAGTCCAGGCTAAAGTCCAGGCCATTGATGACTTGCTCGTACCCACAAACCGCAAGGCAGTCCATCGCTTTTTGGATATGGCAGGGTGTTATAGGAGAGTCTGCCCTAACTTTTCTGATGTTGCTTGACCAATAACTGATTTAGTTATTCCTAAAAGAGATTTTGTGAGGACGGAAAGTTGTCCAGAGGCATTTGAGAAAATTAAGGCAATTTTGATGTGTAGACCAGTATTATGAGGACCAAACTTTGACAAGCCATTTGTTTTACAAGTTGATGCAATTGACATAGCAGCTGGGGCAGCTTTATTGCAAGAGGGTAATAATAATGTTTTGCACCCAATATCTTACATGTTTACTAAATTTAAGCCTCATCAAAGAAATTACTCTACCATTAAGAAAGAAGCAGCTGCTTTGTTAATGGCATTAGATAAATTTGATGTATACTTTGGGAACAGCAACCAGAAAATCATTGTATATTGCATCCACAACCCCCTGTAATTTGTTACTTGCATGAAGAAAAAAAATCAACGTTTAACTCGCTGGAGTTTGGCACTTTAACTGTATAATATTGAAATTAGACCTATGAAGGGTAAGGATAACATTATTGCTGATACTCTGTGTATGCCATATTAGGCAGATCCGATTACTGTGTATTGCCAATGTAAAACCCAAAGGGTTTTATTTTAAGGAGGGGGTGTTATGCATGGCTTAATGTACAGTGGTGCATTGTGCTGTGCATAGTGAAATATGTTTTAGGCATGTTACCCTCAAGTAGTGTAAATAAGATATTTTGTGTAAATGTGGGTAAGCAGGGCTGGTACTTGATACATTAAATTTTTTCTGCATTTATGTAGGTATTTTTGTAGCTTAACGTGGGAGCTTATTAATATTAGTATTAGGTTTGTAGTCCCCTGGAGTATGGAGCTGTGATGTCGGTCAATGGCTGGCCTTGGAGGTGGAAGGATGTTTGAGTTTGTCAATGGTGGATACATTTTGAAATCGGGTTTAGTTGAGTATTATATTCAATGCTGCTCTATTATTATTCATGGTGTGTAAAGTGCAATAAATTATTGTGTTGTAAGGTGGTTTATGTTTATTCACGGTGCCAACAGTAGTTGTTTATTCTTTATTCTCTTGATTTAATTTATCTTATGGAACCTACACACTTATTTTGGTAAAATTTTTTATAAAATTATATTTAAATCTTTTGTAATGTGATTAATTCCAAACCTTCACTCCTGAACTGTTGGGCTAACGAGGGTGTGGGGTATGAGATGTTTGGTGTTCACACTCAGGATGGAATGGAGAAAGGAAACTCACAATGTGCTCTCTATATACATGTTGTATTGAATGTACAATGCAGCTTGGTGCTGGGAAGGCAGCGTGGTTACAAGCGTGATGTAGAGAGAGCTGGTTGGTGAGGATGCTCACAGGAGGACAGCTTGTGGGTCGCCATGCTCGCCAGCGGGAGAGAGGACCGCCAGGCAGGAGGAGGAGCGAGGCCCGCCGGGCAGCGGCGGTGGAGGTGGTGTTGCTGGCTGTGGCTGTTGGTAGAGAGAGAGCGAGAGAGCAAGAGCAGATCACCGCGAGGTCAGGTCTTAAATAGCGGGGGTAGGCGTGGCTTAGTAGTTGACCCCCGCTCCGTGGTGTATGGCGGCGCTGGTTGACCTAGGTCACGAGGCATACACTGGGGAATAGGTGGGGTCGGCTAGGTAGCGACAAACAGCGTTTGTAGGGGAGAATTCCACTACAGTACTCCCCCTTCCCTCCAGGCTGTGTAGGAGACTTGTTGTCTGCAGAGTTGCATAGCACATGTGAGGCAGAACGGGCGGTGCGTGCCTCATGTGAGACAACGGCGATGGCGTGGATGAGCCGGTTGCTGGCGACAACTGTCTAGATACACAATATCTGTGGGAGTAGAGAGGGAGAATAAGTGTGTGTGGAGGCGATGAATGTTGTGCTTCCCTCACGGCAGGTACAGAGTCGCCAGATGCGCCTGCTGGGGTGTGTGTGGGCCTGGGTCAGTAGCAAGGGCTGTGTCAGCAGCAGCGGATGAGGGCTCGTGACAGCAGCTGGGTCCACGACAGCAGCAGGGTGCAGGACATTAGCAGGGAGTACCTGAGGGAGAAAAGAGGGGTGTGTGGGTCCGCACTCAGGAACAGAGGCCGCGTCAGGGCGGCGGGGGTTACTGCTGGGCCGGGGTCGGCGTCTGAGGCAGGACGGGTGTGCTGGGGTCGGTAGGACGTGGTGCTTGGGGCAGGAAGAGGAGCTGGTGTCTGCTTAGAGTAGCAGAGCTGCTCTAGGGTGTCTGACCTGCGGTGTAGAAACTGTAGTTGTAGAGTCGATGACAGCTGCTTCTGGGTGGATAAGCCAGTCTTCCATGTTGCTTGAAGACTGGGAGCGTGATCAGTTTCTCCTCCATCCTGTGTGAGTGCAAATCTCCGGGAGTCACCATTTGTGGGGTATGAGATTGTTTGGTGTTCGCACTCAGGATGGGATGGAGAAAGGAAACTCACAATGTGCTCTCTATATACATGTTGTATTGAATGTACAATGCAGCTTGGTGCTGGGAAGGCAGCGTGGTTACAAGCGTGATGTAGAGAGAGCTGGTTGGTGAGGATGCTCACAGGAGGACAGCTTGTGGGTCGCCATGCTCGCCAGCGGGAGAGAGGACCGCCAGGCAGGCAGAGGAGCGAGGCCCGCCGGGCAGCGGCAGAGGAGGTGGTGCATGCCTCATGGTTGTGGCTGTTGGTAGAGAGAGAGCGAGAGAGCAAGAGCAGATCACCGCGAGGTCAGGTCTTAAATAGCGGGGATAGGCGTGGCTTAGTAGTTGACCCCCGCTCCGTGGTGTATGGCGGCGCTGGTTGACCTAGGTCACGAGGCATACACTGGGGAATAGGTGGGGTCGGCTAGGTAGCGACAAACAGCGTTTGTAGGGGAGAATTCCACTACAAGGGCTTTGACTGAACCCATGACTAAGGTGTGCTGAGTTGCCAATTTGTTTGTTTTTTGTTGTGCCATATATGCCCGCATTAGTATATTAATCTTTAACATAATTCAAGTTGATAAGTTATGGCATAACAATATGTACAACTATCTTTTGTGCTCAGAAGGAAAATACTGTATGAATAATTTATATGCAGCCTGGGCGCACTAATTAGAATGCACAATTTACACCTACTATTAGCTAGTGAAATATTAATTTTTTCACAACTTTTATTCCATAATTATTTTTTCTAAATATGTATGCTTCAAAATGGAATAAGGTTCATCTTGCAATCACAAGAAATAATGAAGGCACAGTATATAGTGATGTGTACAGTAAACATTTTCAATAAGAATAAACAAATTTTTTTGTTCTACTTATGCTTATGTATAGAAACAACTATTTTATCATGATTATTCATATAAAGCTGTTTGTAGATAATTTATTTACAATGCTAGTGCAACAGACCCCATCCTTTTATCTCAAATAGCAAGCTTGCTATGACTCATAATGTACAATTATCTCTCTTGTGTGGTGCAGTCAAGTGTAGTGAGTTGAGTTACTGGCCACACTCCAAGCGACTCGCCGGAAAGACCTCCCTAAACCCAAGACTGTTAAAAAACAAATAAGCATAAGTTCCACCTGTAATCTGTCTGTAGCTAGAGAAGGGAGACAGCTAGGCTAAGCAGACACATATACACTAACTAAACACACTCTAAAAATAATTGTTATTTTAAGGGTCACAACAAGTGCTCAAAGTATCCTCAGAAAAGATGAAGACGTTATTTTGCATGACTTGTCCGGTTATCCTGTCACAACTACATCTGAATTAGCTTATGGTAACATTATGGTAGGAATTAATAAAGGACCAACGCCTTTTCAAGGTGTAGATTTAATTATAGGGATTGATGTTGCTGGTTCATTAGTGGTTCCTCTACTTATTGTTGTCAATGAACCTCAAAGTACAGTATTTCCCACAGTAGTAAAAGAGGACCCTCTTTTATCTCCTACTTGTGTTGTAACCAGGTCTCAAGCTACAGAACCAAATTCAGATGACTTGGATCTGACTGGTGTTCATGAACTACTTTCGGAGAAAAATGTACAGTACCTATAACTACAGATTATCTTATGCTTGAGCAGCAAATTGATTCCACCCTGACCTCCATAATGCTCAGTGCTTCTGAAAATGTTTCACTTCCTGCAGGAAGAATGGACCTATAGATATAACCCAATACTTGACTACTGCTTACCACCAAGAATCTCAAGGAGCCCTGGATTAATTTTATCACACTTTTAAATCCTTAAATTATCTAAATTGTCATTAACACCCTAACTAGAAGAGAATTTTTAAGACTTCTACACATGAACCTACTTAAAATGTGTCATACCAAGCCCAGTAAATTTGACCTGGAGTAGTACCCTCGAGAGTTGAACTGCATTTCCATATTAATTCATCTAATCCTATGCCTTATCTTAAAAGATGACCTTCCTCTAAACCAGGGGTGGCCAACCTTTTGTGAGATGTGATCTACTTTTTCCACAGTTACCCTGATGCGATCTACCAGCCTAATATTCATCCATAACACCTCCCTCCCACTGCCATACAGAGACTCGAGGTGGCAGAGAGAGAGAGAGGTACACATATACTATTTTTTTCTGTAATTGTTATGATATAATTGTTAAAATTCAATGACAAAAGCATACACTTACATTACTAATGAGATGATTGGCACTGCATGCTGTCTGCCAACTTGGTGTAGTTGGGGCTGTAGGACTGGAGGTGGTGACTGCTAGCCTTAAGCAAGCATCCAGGTGTTCATCTGACAGTGTTGATCGGTATTTGGACTTGACGTGTTTCAGGTGTGAAAATGTTGATTCACAAAGGTAGGTTCAACCAAAAAAAGCTGTTAGGTACATGGCACATTTTCTGACATTGGAATACTTTTCTTCACTGAGAAGGTTCCAGAAACTACCTCCTGTTGCCATGGATTTGATCTGAATATCGTTTTGCAGTTTCAAAATCTCATTTTCTACTTCAGATGTATCCATGTTAAATAATGTGGCCATTCTAGATGCAATATCTTCAACATTTGTGTCTTTACCAAATGGAAAACACATCTATGTTGCAACAGGTTCTATTGCTGCTATATCTTGAAACCGTCTATGAAAATCTGAGACAAGGTTTTGTACCTGTTCAGCAAAGTGAGCACTGTTAAACTGGTCACATTGTTTACCTTGGTTTTCCAGTTCTGACATCATATTTCTGAAATTTCATAGAGCATGTTGCTATAAAGACACGAGTTTTAGTTTCTGCTTGAAAGCGGTCACAGCACTAATCATGTCAACTATAGTTTTATCTTTTCCTTGCAGATCTAAGTTCAGTTCATTTAGCATACCAGTCATGTCAACTAAAAATGCTAAATCCAACAACCACTCTTCGTTGTCCAAAAACTGGGTGTGATCAGAAGGCCGATCTTTTGAAGCCAAAAACACTTTTATTTCAGGTTGCAGATTTATAAATCTCTGGAGAAATTTACCTCTACTTAACCACCTGACATCGGTATGCAACAACAGGTCAGAGTGCTCTGCTTCACTTTCTTCTAGCTGACTTCGGAACAGTCGTCTCTGAAGACTTCTGGCCCGAATTGAATTCACAATCTTGAGAGAAATGCCCATGACTTCTGTCATATTCAACATTTTACCACAAAGTGCCTGTTGATGAATGAAGCAATGATAATTAAAGAAGTCAGGAAATCTATCATCGCCCCTGCAAAGGGCAATGAACCCGCTGATTCGGCCAGCCATTGCAGGTCCTCCATCAGTTGTCATTGATACGAGCTTACTTACTGGCAACTGTCTTATTGACAAAATCACTGGAAGTCTGAAAAATGTCTTCACCTCGAGTTTTTCCTTTTAATGGTAGAATCTTCAGTAATTCCTCTTTTGTGCTCATATCTTTAAACACCATTCTAATGAAAATGCAGTTGTGATGTATCGACCACATCAGTAGATTCATCAAACTGCAATGATAAAAATACACACTCACGTATGTCTTTATTCAATTGTTCACCCAAATCCTCGGCCATAAATTCACAGTGCCTCATAACAGTGTTTCTTGATAACTGAACTTCTTTAATAGCAGACATTATTTCAGACTTGTTTTTGAAATTTTCAAACAACGATTCCGCTGCTTCTAAAAAGCCTCTTTGAATATTTCTCCATCCTTAAATGGTTTTTTTGTGCTTTGTGAGTACTCGACTCACCCTGAATGATGCAATGGTTGCTACCTTTGATTTTGAACTCGCTCCTGTAAAAAGGGTTTGTTGTGTGGAAAGCTGTGATTTCAGTTCTCGAATTTTCCTTTTTCGTAGCTCACTTTTGGGAGGGATATCACTGTCATACTTCTTGTGAAAACTTTTGAAATGCCTTTCAACATTTCCTTTCTTCGCTAGAGCTGGGGATACATGACATATCAGACACACACACACTTCAAATTGTTCATGGTAAAAAAATAATCTTCCTCCCATTCACTGTGAAATTGACGTTTTACTTTTTTTAGCACTTGTTCCAGCCCCACCACCACTCAATTTGGTTCGATTGATGTCTAATAACCTATATTTGGAAAAGAAAAAGTTTTACATGAATGCGAGAAATACTTTCTTCCATAACTTTTCCTACGTGAATATGAGAATTACTTAACTAACCGGAAAGACGTAACGTTTTTCTGCTTTTTATTTTTTTTCACAAGTGTAGTCACTTCTGTCTACACTGCTACGTCTGTTGACAAATGTGGAGGCTTGCGGGGGACAGAGTTGCCAATTAAGACTTACGTTGACAATTATTATGATTCACTGCTGTAGACAAGACTCGCCAACTCTGAGTCGACTTTTTAATTTCCAAAGTCATTAATATTTGTACTTACCAAAGCCTACATTGGCACTACAAATAATGACAATTTGCAGCAACCAGCTATCACCTATACCGTAATGAACGCAGGAGTAGTCTGTCTTTACATATAATTGTATATCGTTCATACATGTCCATTATAAATATAGTTCATTCCCAGAAAAAAATATAAGCAAAAATAACACTGGTCAACAAAGTTTTTGTTGCATTGCTATAAACACTTGATTCTACCTAATTTGGGTGTGCTGATCTCATATCTGAAGTTAGTTTCTTTCTGTAAGCTCTAGTTTTTTTGCAATCAAGGTATTTTGAAATTTCAAAATTTCGTCTTCGTCTTATTGACCTCGTCGTCTATCTTGAAAAATATGTCATTAAGCTGTCATTAAATTAGCTGGGTAATAAACAATAAAATATTACATATTCTAAATTTATTCAACAACACAATTTGAAACATGTTCCATCTAAAACAAAGGTTGAAATTTGTATAAAACTCATTGTTAGGTAAGAAATTTGTTACTATGAGGAGACAAAGCCCAATCACATTTTAGCCAGGTAGGAATTTGCGCTTGAAGCTCTTGCGTTTGTGAAATGTCTCAGGGCACTCTCGTTTAATGCTCCAGCAGTAGTCTGCCATCATATGTTTGTCCCATCTCCCTTGGTAGCGGTCTTCCATGGTCTTGAGATCCTGATGAAACCGCTCGCCTTGCTCGTCACTTACTGCCCCTAGGTTCTCAGGGAATCTATCAAGATGACTATATAGGAAATGGAGTTTGACACTCATATTGCATCCAAGGTCATGAAAGGCTGACAACATGGTTGCTACAAGGGTTTCATAGTTGTCAGCCTTTTTATTACCAAGAAAGTTTTCCATTACCGCCACAAATGAAAGCCATGCACCCCTTTCCTTGTCGTCCATCTTTCTGACAAAGTCTTGATCACGTACAAGTGCACGAATTTGTGGTCCATCAAACACACCTGCCTTTATCTTCTCAAATGACAAAGCAGGGTGAGCAGAGACTATGTGTTGGAAACATTCACCACCAGTATTTAATGCTCTGACAAACTGTTTCATCAGGCCCAGCTTGATATGGAGTGGAGGAAATATGATCTTTTCTCGACTGACGATTGGATCATTGACAATGTTTGGCATACCAGCTTCCAGAGTCTCACGTAAGGGCCACTCCTTCAGGTTCCAATGCCTGTCTCTAGCTCGGCTGTCCCACATGCAAAGAAAGCAGGGATACTTTGTAAATCCTCTTTGTTGGCCAAGAAGGAAGTTCACCATTTTGAGGTCAACACAAATTGTCCAGTTGTGCTCATGGTATTTTAGCAGGTGAATCACAGTTTTAATGTCATTATACTCCTCTCGTAAGCACACAGAATGACCCACTGGAACAGCTGCATAGACATTACCATTATGTAGTAGCACACACTTCAGGCTACGCTTACAACTATCTAGAAATAATCGCCAGTCATTTGGACTATACAATGGAATCCCTAATTCCTGGAGAAGACCCGGGATATTATGACAGTAAACAAACTTATTCTCC
Organism: Homarus gammarus; assembly: GCA_958450375.1. Taxonomy (NCBI): domain Eukaryota; kingdom Metazoa; phylum Arthropoda; class Malacostraca; order Decapoda; family Nephropidae; genus Homarus; species Homarus gammarus. The sequence goes on from CAUDMG010003841.1 coordinate 522,940, forward strand.
TCTGTAAAGAATGGCACAAAATCCTGTTCCCGCTTTCTGAAGTCTGAAACTTTTGTGGTCTGGTTCAGTAGAGCCTTTTCTTGCAACCTAGAAGCTAGAACTTCTGCTGCATTTTTGGAGAGACCCAAATCACGCACAAGGTCATTCAGCTCTGGCTGACTAAACTTCTGAGGGGTTGATGACTCTGGTGTACCATCAGAAGAATCGTCGGAATCTGCAAGTATTTCTTGAGTTTCATGTTCACTCTCTTGGTCTTTGTCGCTTCCCTCCTCTTCAGCTGGAGACAACCCATTAAAAACTGGAACTGGTAGCTCATCAGAGTGCAAAGTAGGTCGAATTGCTGAAGGGATACTAGGATACGATATTTTATGTCTGTTTTTCTTGCCAACACCCTTCGTATTGATCAGACAAAAATAGCAGTCAGTTGTGTGGTCCTTCGGTTCTCGCCAGGTCATGGGAATTCCGAACGGTAAGCCCTTACGTTTTCCTTTTGTCCAGTCACGCAGCATTTCTTCGCAGTTATGACACACAGCATGTGGAGCCCATTTTTTGTCTTGGTCGCCAAGAGTAAGTCCGAAGTACGCTTTATAGCCGCGCCTCACAAACGATGTTATATTGCGCCTCTGACGAATAAGCGTGAAGTATCCACAAATATAACAGAAGGCATCAGGTTTGTTCACACATTGATTTCTCTTTGTAGCCATGACCAAATCTGAAAGAAAAAACAGACAAAATTATATCTCCCTATTGATACCATAATCGTGTAATTAATTAATTTGACCGCAAACGGCTAGAATGTAAAACCTCAAATTGGATGAAAACTGGAGCATGCAGAACAAAACTGGTTTCAAATATGAAATCAGCAGATCAAAAATGGTAAGAAACAGTAAAGAAATCTCATGCAACTGGGAATTATAAAAAATTTGTTGTCCTGTGTAATAATCCAATTATTATGAGTAAAACTTGAATATGATATTTGTATGACAGCTTCTGAAGGACGGATTATTAACATGCAGAGTGATCGACTTAAAACAGGCTAGTGATTGACCAGTCGATCGCGATTGACTGGTTGGCCACCCCTGCTCTAGACTCTAGAGAAGCTGATCATGTTTGAAGATGTAGCTTCTTTCTTATTTTTTATTCAAAAACATTGTAACCAGTTGGTATATTTACCGAGACTTTCTAAACTTGTATAGGCTCCATGTCTTGATTGTGTAATCTCGTGACGTATGGAGTATTCTACTTCCTCTTCTCGGTACATGTACTCAGCGAGCACTATTCAGACGAGACATGCCACTATCTCAACTTTAAGGTGGACCTTGTGGTGCCAATCGTCACCCTCCTTGTGCTCATTTCCTATCTTGGCTGCTTCAGGATAACCAAGGCACCCCTTTCACCTCTTTGGTATCAATGATCACCTCTGGATTATGATCTTGGATGTTGAGAAGGGTGATGGTAAAAGTTGCTTCAAACTTCCCCAATAGTAACAGGAACACCATACCATCTGTTATTCATGCCTAGCATACACAAGCATGGAAAATAACCAGAAAACAGTGACGTTAATAATGATCCATTTATATTCCAAGCATTATCGCATTGTAAAATTTTATGGCTACTAAAGTAGGCTAAGGTGGAGTTGCTGATTGTGCTCAGTTGATATAACTCTTTCCTATGGCCAATAACTGTATCACTAGCTAATTAAATCCCTTTCCAAGTAATTTGCATGTGCTTCAGTTTTATCTATCAATGTTTGTAGAAAGTTTAGATTTCTTAATATCAAAAAGTTTAGCAAGGTGTCACATTGATCATCCTTACAACTCGGCATGAAACAATTACACATCTTTCATACTCGCAATTACAATGTCAAACAATATAGCGTAAGCATATCTAATTTGAATACTGTGCTGAAAAAAGTCTACTATACAATTTGTTTTCCAATTAAACACTACATGGGGCCCCCCAAGTTAGCGGATTTTTACTTCGCTGTTCTCGGTTATTCGCAGATGGCACCCTGGATGTACCCAAGATTGTCTGTGGGTAGTTTTAAAGTTGCCAGCATTTTCGCGACTGGGACAGGGGGCCATTCGTTCTAGGGACAGTAATTTCCTTTATCTGTATTGTAAATGTATGTGTGTGTGTAGACACACAAATAAATAACAACGTGAATCTACCCTCAAGTCAGTGCTCTATTACAGTACTGTACTTTATTAATAGAGCACGAACTTGAGGGTAGACTCACATTTTTAATAAATATGTTTCTGATTATTTGTGAGAGTATTTTCCAATTTGTATTTATTTGTATGTGTTTTGTGTGAGTGTGTGTATGTGATGTGCACACATGCACACACACATATACAATACGACAGGTAAAAGAAATAATTGTCCAAAGGGCAAACACAAAGGGAATATACATTTCTTCGTACACACACAAAAAAAAAATGTAAACCAACCCTCACCCCCCCCCCCCCCCCCATCCGCAAATGTTTTTCGCAGCCATTTTGAGAACCTTTCCCCTGCGAATTTAGGGGGGCCCTCTGTACAGTATTGTAATATCAGTTCCACTTGCTTATGACTTTCCTAAGATAAAATGAAGAAATTATCAAAAGTGTATCATGTTTCCTGCTAAATTAATGAGTTTCAGTATTTATGGATTAAAAAAACCAGTCCATACAATGTACATTTACTTAAATATTAAAACCTCTTAGGTGAGATAATTTACAACACATCTTTATTCAATATATGACAAGCTATACGGGTATGAACAACTATATACAAATGTGCCCCACTCCCTTTTAGCTGGTGAAAATGGATTCAAAATTAATTTGCAAAAATTACAGAAAAACATTGTCATTTTCTAATGAACTTTTCTATTGTACAGTAACTGACACAGCTACACAAATAAAATTAAGCTAACTGTATGTCAACATGTATACAGCACTTAGCATTTTGCTACATAAAAATAAAAAAAAGCTGATATAAATGTAAATTCCATTAAAAAAAAACTGTCCTTTTCAAGCAATTTATTAAGCTTCAAAATGTTTGGGGCAAAATAAAAAATATTCTTTAAATTAAGTAACATTCTGGTTGTGATTTGAATGATTTAATGTATCATATGACCCTCACAGTTAGCAAGACTAAATACATATACTGTATGTTTAAAAAAAAATCCACATGTCTTTTATAAATAAATACTATTTAAAAATTGATAGGTTTGCCAAAATATGCTGCCATGTTGGCTTCCCTGAATGCTTCTGAACAGGTTGGATGGGCATGACAAACCCGAGCAACATCTTCACAGCTGGCACCATATTCCATAGCAAGTGCAGCTTCATTGATCATTTCTCCAGCACCTGGCCCAATGATATGTGCACCAAGCATGCGGTCAGTTTGTTTATCTGCCAAAATCTTCACTAAGCCATCTGTGTCATTGTTACATTTGGCACGGGAATTTGCTGCAAAGGGGAACTTTCCAACAGCATATTCCACACCCTGCAAATAAATAATTAGTGTGAGTGACCCATGCAATTTACTGTTTGTGGCAGAAGTAAAAGAGAGATGGGCAAGTATGTAGAAGAAATATACAGTGAACCCTCAAAGATCCTGACTACAAGGGGGGACCACCTGTCTGAAAAAGCCGATTGTCCGAATCTTCTGGCGAATAATAAATGATATAAGAAACACCAAAAATACAGTAATGTAGTCTCACTTGCTCTTTGCAGTGGATAGATGAGTTTGTGTTGCCATGATCATATAGAGGGGACCGAGAACAACTTATTATTCCGAGTCAGAGGAGCAGGGATGCCCCTCGGTTTGGCTTGGCTGGTAGGCAGAAGGGGCGCGAGTAACAGGTTTGAAGAAGGAGTCCAGCTTAAGTTGCTTCCCTGCGTTGTACTGTTCCCTAATAATAAGTTCTCTTAGAGTCCGAAGGTGTTCATAATATTGATGCATTTGAGGACCGGATGTGTTGTCAATACAAGTTAAGATATTGTCGACAGACTCTCGTACAATAGACAACTTCATGGTAGGCATCTTCACACGTGACTCCTCTCCATGTCGTCGTCCGCTCTGTCAACAGCGCGGACAGCATCGGCAATCCCCTCAGCCGAAAGCATCTGGTAACCAGGCTCACCCTCATTTTCCTCCAACCACGTCTCCACATCCTCCATGGTTATATTGTTTTCTCCATCAACGTGTAACATTTGATGAAAATCCATTACCTAAAATCCCTCAAAGTCAAGTTTAGGCTCAGTATCAAGCAGAAATTTCTTCCAGGTGTTAGCTAAGGTAAATATCTTGATGTCCTTCCACGAAGCAGCAAAGTTGAATATGGCTGATTTCAAATTGTATTTCTTGATGATGGCTAATGTACATTGTCCTTTTGTGTCATTCACAACATCTACTTCGTTCTCCAGCACTAACAATACTTCATTCAGGTACCTCCTCTGGTACAACCTTTTGCATGACACAATAACTCCCTGGTCCAAAGGCTGAATAATGGACGTAATATTGGGCAGCAGAAACGGCACGAATTTTATCATCACTGCTGACCAGATTCTCAGCACTAGGGTGAGCTGGCGTATTATCAATCAGCAGAATTACTTTGACATCTTCAGGATCCAGCTTCATGACCTCTTCTTGGTATTTGCATACATCGGTCCTTGAAGACTTCACGATTAAACCATGCATTCTTGGAATGGTAGTAAATAGCTGGCAACTGGTGCATACAATCCTTTAGCATTCGTGGGTACATAGACTTGCCAACAACAGCTAACTTTAAGCGGTGTATACCATTAGCATTAGCACAGGATAATGCAGAAATGTGCTCCTTACTCACTTGTGGCTCTGGTGTGGATGCTTCATAATTAAAGACTTCGATGTGGGTTGGGGAGTGACAGCCAAAATAACCCTGTTTCATCAGCATTACAAACTAGTGCCAAGTTCAGCCCCTTGTCCTAGAGGAGTTGGTTTAACTTCTGCCTAAACTACTCGACTTCTTCGGTTTCAGCACTCCCAGCCTCACCGTGCAACTTCCTGTTACGTTTGTCATGGCGATTTTGGAACCTCCACAGCCAACCATCATTAGCTTTGAATAAAATACCTAAATACTGAGCCTGCTTAATAGCCACTTCAGCGATCTCCACACCACGATCTTTAACCCCACATGCACGCTGCTGAACAAACCACTTGTACACACAGTAAAAAAAAGTATCACACAGGAGAGATCTGCTGACTTTCATAATGATCCATACATCACCTGATATGCCGGGAGGGTTGGTATGCATGCTTGTAAGACAAATGTTTCCGCCTACCTATGGTAGGGCAACAGATATGTGAGGACACCCTCTGGCAGGACCAACACGCATAATCCACTATTCTTCGTCCGTGGTGTCATTGTTTCGCACATTATCCATGTAGTACTTTTTTTTACCGTGTACACTGCTTCTTCCAGCTCTTTATCCTTCGGCATTTTCAGATGCTTCCTTGCACTAGCCGTACTGGCGCCATCAACATCATACTTCATTGCAAATGCAGTAAGTTTATCCTTAACCTTACGTAAGTCTGACACAGTTTGTTTCTTCGCACCGTATTCATCACAGACGAGAGCCACGGACACACCAGACTCTAACTTCTTTATTTACCCAATTTTCTGCACAACATCTGTTGTACATGTTTTCTCTTCACACTACCACTTGCTTTAGAGGCAATCATTAATCACTATTAAGCACTATGTACGTGTCAGTAAACGTAATACACAATAAATCCAGTGATATATGTGGCAGGGCCACGCGACGCTTTACTACAGCAGCTGATGCGCTAACTAGCCAACCCAGTAACTTACTCCCCCTGCTTCCGGTCCGTTGCCAGGCATACCATCAAAATACATATCTTTTAGTCTAATTTGAAAATGGTGACAGACACAAAGATAAACAAATTATACAAACCATACATTTACCTATGATAACATAAGAAAAAAATTGTATCATTACTAGAGTGAATGAAATAATATTCCCACAAACAATACTTGTCAACTCTGTTTGTTTCCCACTGCCTCAAGGCACCTATGACCCGTGCAACTGGTCCACCAGTGCCCACGGGCCTAAAATATTCTTTGTTCCATTAAGGGAATGCTTTTTAGGGAGGCTTCTTAACCCAGAACCCCCCAAATACAGTACGTATTTACGATGGTGGGTGCATGTAAATGAGTAAAAATAATTGAAGAAAGTTAAGTATATCTTCCCAAAAATAAGGTTGAAAACCAACCATAATTCCTCACACCTTGGGCCAGAAGCCTGGTGGTTGCAGTGATGAATTTAGCCTGGCTACAATGCCATGATTAATCACTATTATATCAGTAAACACTAATAATAATAGTAAATCCAGTGAAATGTGGCAGGGAGGGAGGAGAGTTAAGTGCAGACGACACTCACTCACTCCCTTTACCCGCACCTGTCGCCAGGTGTGCAATCGAAATACAGGTTGACAATCCCTTATCCGAAATCCTTGGGACCAGAAGTGTTTCGGATTTCAGACTGTTTTTTTTTTTTTTTTTTTTTTTCCAGAAATCAGCCCACCCGGGCACAGGTCACCGACCCACATTGGGGCCTGGGGGGCAAAAATGAATAATAATAATAATAATTATTACTCATAGATATTGGTTGTGTTTCTCACTTTTGAAGTTTTTTTCATTCTTGTATTTCTTTATTAATATTACAGTGGTCCCTCGGTTAACAAACTCAATTCGTTCCAGAAGGTTGTTTGTTAACCGAAACCACTGTTACAATGGGAAATTGGTTCCAGCTCACAGAAAAGTATATACAAAGTAAAGCCAAAAATGCATATAGTCAGAAACACTCCTAAAATTCCCCTAAATAGCCCTTAAATCTCTCTCTCTCTCTCTCTCTCTCTCTCTCTCTCTCTCTCTCTCTCTCTCTCTCTCACACACACACACACACACAAAGACCTTCGTTCACAAAGACGCGGAGGTGTTGCCCTCTTCTGTCAAGATGACCTACGCCCGTCACGCCTGGATGTTCAAGTCCCAGCAGATGTGGAAGCATTATGGGTACGTGTCGTGCCACGGGCCCACCCGCGCAACACTGCTTCCATTATAATCTGTGTGGCATACCATCCGCCTCGATCACCCACCAGAGACACTCTTATCAATCATCTCATCACCACCTCAGAGTTAGGTACTCATGTGCCAAGTTAGTATTATGTGGGGATTTAAATGAAATTGACACCACTGATATCCAGGACCAGCTATCACTATCACAAGTTGTGACCTTCCCCACACACGGTCAAAATACCCTGGACCTTATCTTAACTGACTTAGCGGACCAGTACCAACCACCTCAACCAATGCCTCCTATCGGGTGTAGCACACACTTATCAGTGCTCTGGTCCCCAGCTGCCACTCCCACTCAAGTACAGAGACCCTACATCAAGACCTACAGGCCGATTACTGACTCTGCAGTGCGCCTCTTCGGGCAGTGGATAGTTCACCATCCCTGGACTGAAGTACTTAGCGTGGATGACGTGGAAACCAAATGGATCAATTATACCAACACCACCACGCAAGCTCACCACCACTTCTTCCCCGAGAAGTCCGTCAGATCTCACCCAGCTGACTTGCCCTGGATCACACCTCGGATCAAAAGACTTATGCAACAGAGAGACAGAGCCTTTCATCTCAATGACCACATCCGCTACAGGTCACTTCGCAACCAAGTCATCCGCGAAATACGCACTGCAAAGAAGTCCCACTACCCAACCAAATTACAACACCTGAAGCAGACCAACATCAGTCAATGGTATGGTAAGCTTAAAGAACTCTGTGGACTAAACAATAAGACACACCCCCTCCCCTTCCTTAGCCATCTCACTAGTGTTGACGCAGCTGAGCAAACAAATAACCATTTCGCTACTATATGCCAGACGCTCCCACGGCTTGACACAACCACTCTCCCTGCTTACCTACCAGCCCCCCTTCCCACTGACTTAGTAGAAGAATTTGACGTAGCAAAACGCCTGGACAAACTAAAATTAAAACGCTCTACCACCCCCATTGACTTACCAATGAAACTCTTCAAGGAGTTCTCCCCGGAGCTTGCTAAACCCCTCTGCTCCATCATCAATGCTTCTCTCAGTCAAGCCAGATGCCCAGCTGACTGGAAGACCTCTTATGTATCACCAGTGCCCAAGTCAACCAGCCCACAATCCTTAAATCAGCTACGACCTATTGCAATCACCCCAATACCCAGCCTTATCTGTGAAAGTTTTGTGTTCGACTGGGCTTATGCTGATATTGCAGGAGTCGTAGACCCTCAGCAATTTGGCAACATGAAAACTTCCTCCACCACTCACTGTCTTGTCAGCTTTCTCGATTACATATACCGCCATCTCGAGAAACGAAAAACGTCTGTAGCTGTCGCCTTCATTGATTTCACTAAAGCGTTCGACCTAGTCGACCACAATATAATCATCAACAAAGCTATTGACCTCGGGCTTCGAAGAAGCCTCATACCATGGCTTACAGACTTCCTCAGTGACCGACGCCAAGCTGTACGCTTCCGAGGGGCTGTCTCCACCTCTCAGTCACTCACCTGTGGCGTCCCCCAAGGCACCAAGATGGGACCACTCTGCTTCCTTATGCTCATCAATGATGCCCTAAGAGAAACCCCTGCTCGCTGGAAATATGTCGACGACTCCACCATTGGGATCAGCGTCAACAATTCTGCTCCCAACTATACCGCCCTTCAGGATTTATTGAACAGTCTCCAAAACTGGGCTACCAACAACCATGTCACCATCAACCATACCAAGACCATGGTTATGCACATCAACCTCTCCTCCGACATTGTCCCACCTCCTTCCATTACTCTAGGTCCGAACACACTCCAGGTTGTAGATTCCACGAAGCTCCTCGGCGTCACCATAGACAACAAACTAAATTGGAAACCACACGTCAATGAAGTTGTCAAATCCTCCAGTTTCCGTCTCCACCTCCTCCGCCGACTCAAGTCCCTCGGAGTTCCTGCACACGAGCTCCTCAGTGTTTACACAACATTCATACTTCCCAAGCTCACCTATGCCTCCCCCACCTGGTCTTCCTCCCTAAATGCCACACAACGTAAACACCTAGAAAAAGTGCAAAAGAGGGCATGCAAGATTATTCTCTCCCCCTCCTACTCCACATATCAAGAAGCGCTCAACACACTGACCCTTTCGACTCTCACTGACCATCACCACGACCTCATCTGCAAATTTGGTAAGAAGCTTCTACACCATCCCCGACACCGGCTCCTACTACCACCTGAGATCCCTTGTCCGAGAATTGCTGTTCGACACCACAACCGCATCCAGCCCATACGTGCACGAACTGATCGCTATAAGAACAGCCCAGTCCCAACCATTGTAAAAATTATCAACAACTTGTAATACTGTAACACTGTCACTATGTTGAAATGAACTGTAGTTTGAGCTTTTCCCCATCTAAGTTATTATATGTCTTATTTGTGTCACTTATGTTACTTGTATATTATTTGTAATTCGTAACCCATTCCCCAAATATGTAACTGTATATTTTCAGCCTTCTGGCTGCCAAGCTCTTTCAATAAACCGTTAATTATTATTATTATTACACACACACACACACACACACACAGGAAAGTCAAGCCAGTACTTGAAGGCAGTGTACTCGCTATGAAGTGCTGCAACTATGGTACAGCCTACCATCCCTACTACTGTCCAATGTCACATCTTTATGCAACAAGGTGGAGGAGGTCAATGTCACAGTGAAGTCAGTTGGTGCAGGCATTGTGGCGATTACCGAGGCATGGCAAATTGTTCCTGAGATCTGCGCCATAGAAAACTAGGAGTTATTTCACCACCTTAGAAAGGATAGGATAGGTGGGGGTGTAGTTCTGTACTGTCGCAGTGACCTCAAACCATCACCCCTAGGTGTTAATGTACCTGATGATGTAGAAGCCTTGTGGGTTCAGGTCACTCCCACCTCCGCCAGCTTGCCTCCTTCATTGTCTGTGTTTGCTATCATCCCCCCACACACCAACCGCCAATGTACTGATGACTCATATTATATACACTGCTGACTCCCTGAGAGCCAGATTTCCATGTGCTAAACTAGTGATATGCGGTGACTTCAATGAGTTAGACATCAGTGACATCACGCAACACCTCCACCTTACACAAATAGTTGACTTTCCCACACATGGCAATGCCACCCTTGACCTCATCATGATTGATCTCGGTAACCACTACCTTCCCCCCCAGCCGCTGCCTTCCATGGGACGCAGCCCCCACCTGACCCTAATGTGGTCACCTATTCCAACCTACTCACCACCGCCAGTTACCACCAGGACTTACCGACCCCCCCCCCCCCCCCCCCCGACTCTGCTATGCAGCATTTTGGACAATGGATAACCCGGTATCCCTGGACTGAAGTGATCACGGTAGACGATGTGCAGAACAAGTGGGATAATTACCTGGACACTATCACCAAAGCCTACCACCACTCTTTCCAGCCAAAACACTGGGGACCCACCCCGATGATGTCCCGTGGATTACGCTCCGCATAAAAAGACTTATCGAGCAGCGCAACAAGGCATACTACACCAACAACCGCCTGTACAAAAGTCTACGTAACCAAGTCATCAGGGAAATCAAGTCGGCCAAGAAGACTTATTATCCCAGGAAAGTGCACAGCCTCAAGGAAGTCGGCATTGGTCAGTGGTACTCCAAGGTAAAAGATCTCTGTGGTCTCAACCGTCAGTCTCCCACACTTCCTTTCATCTCACATTTACCTAATGAGGAGGCAGCTGAGATAATTAATAACCATTTTGCTACCATATGTCATACCTTACCCAATCTTGACCGCACTCTCCTCCCGGCACTCTTACCTTCCCCCCTCCCCCCCCCCCCTCCCAGTGTCCAACCATATGAAATCGCCAATAAACTCCTGAAATTTAAATCCAAACGCTCCACGACCCCAATTGACCTCCCAATCAAAATATACAAGAAGTTTGCATTTGAACTTGCCACCCCTTCTGTTCTATAATTATTAATGCATCCCTCAGACAACGCAAATGCCCTAATGAATGGGAAAACCGCACTTATCACCCCCATCCCCAAGGTCACCACCCCAGTCCCCTAACAACCTCAGGCCAGTTGCCATTACCCCCATACCCAGTCTTCTTTGTGAGGACTGTTTTTGAGTGGGCATTTGCCAGAATCTATCAGTCAATTGATCCACAGCAATTTGGCAATATGAGGAGGACCTCTACATCACACTGCTTAGTGAGCTTCCTGGATTTTCTGCACAAAATCCTACAGAAACGTAAGACATCACTGGCCGTTGCCCTTGTTGACTTCAGGAAGGCCTTTGACCTAGTTGATCACTGCACTGTTATCAACAAGGCCATTGCACTAGGGCTGCCCACCAACCTGGTCTCATGGCTCACTGATTTCTTGAGTGGACGTCACCAGGCAGCGAGGTATCAGGGCTTGGTCTCCACATTCCAACACCTCACCTGCAGTGTTCCCCAGGGGACCAAGATGGGACCACTGTGCTTCCTCATCCTGATCAACGACGCTCTATCGGGCACTCCTCACAGGTGGAAGTACGTGGATGACTGCACTGTGGGGGTTTCAGTGGACAACACAGCACCAGACTACTCATCGCTACATGGCACCCTGGACAGGCTACAGGCATGGACTACGGAGAACAAGGTCACCATCAACCACACCAAAACCGTAGTCATGCACATCAATACCGCCACCACTCCAGTGCAAGCCCCAGCAGTCACAGTGGGTGCCCATCCTCTCCAGCTGGTGCAGTCTGCCAAACTCCTGGGTGTTACTATAGACAACAAACTTGACTGGAAGGCCCATGTAAATAACACAGTCAAGGCAGCCTCGTACCGTCTCTACATGCTACGACGACTTAGGTCACTTGGGACACCCATGCCAGAGCTGAGGACCATGTACAACGCCTTTATTCTCCCCAAACTAACGTATGCGTCACCAGCCTGGTCGTCTTCCCTCAATTCCACCCAACAACGTCAGCTAGAGAAGGTACAGAAAAGGGCCTGCAGCATCATGCTTGGCGCTGACTACTCCGGCTACACCAACACTCTCTCCACCCTGGAAATGCCATCCCTCAGTGACCTCCACCATCAAGCACTGGAAAGGTTTGGCAGCCAACTATTGCACCACCCTCGTCATCGCTACCTCCTGCCACCGGCAGCCCCCCACCCACCTCGCGCAGTCCGCCACTACAACAAAATTCAGCCCATAAGAGCCCGCATTGATAGATATAAGAATAGCACCATCCCATCTATTATTAAAATAATAAACAACTCCTGATTTATGTACTGTACAGCCCTGTAAATTTATTGAACGCATATCATTATGTCTAAATTACATGTGTTTGAATATTTTCAGCCACCGGCTGCAACTCTATTAATAAACCGTTTATGATTATTATTATTACACACACACACACACATCATCGTAACACCATCTGTAAGGGAATTACTACACCACGTCAAGCCCCTCATAACACCACCTGTGAGGGAACTAGTACTCCACGTGATGCCCCTCATAACGCCATCTGTGAGGGAGTTACTACACTACATGTCTGCTGTTCAACACCTCAGCTCACATGATCTACGTGTGTAAACATTAATCTGTATGTTCATTGTATGTTCCTTCACCTTTCTCAAATGAAGGTTTTTGTTAAACCACCAATGTATGTAATAAGTCATTTATGTCCAATGTATATTTTTAGCCTTTGGGCTGCAAACTTTTTCAATAAACCGTTTATTATTATTATTATTTATTATTATTATTACACACACACACACACACACATAACGAAGAGGAGAACCAGGGTAAACACAAACATCTTGAGGTAGGGCTTCTTTTAATTGCTAACGTTTTGGAAATAATCCTATTCCATCATCAGAGCCGAAAAAGTTTTGAAAAAGTTTAAAAATACAGGTGATACATAATAAAAACATAATATTATACGAAAATTTACCTTCGATAAACTTAAAAAATATAAAAAAGAGCAATCCAATTCAAAACCGACAAAAATGACGAGACCTACATACAAAGCTAAAATCAGGAAATAAAAAGTATAAATTAAAATATACAGGGGGGATACAGTCGGCCCTTAACATACGCAGGTTTATAATACACGGATTTGCAAATACGCGGATTGCCCCGCTGGAGGAATATTCTGTACATTGAAGTAATTGAAGTACATTCAAATCTCGCGCCATTCAACTCGCGCGCGGCACCGAACACGGGACACCGCCCGCTCCCGCAACCTCTCACACACACACGCATAGCTCTCCCTCACTCAGTCAGTCTCGCTGTAACCATGCTTGTGTTGACATCAGCATTGTACTGTAGTTGCAAAAATATTACATTTCCGTGAATGTATTATATCAAGCACAGTATGAATAGAATATCACTGATATAAGAGTATTTTAACCAAAAACTACTAAAAAAACGAGTAACATTTCTTGAACATCAGAAGGTTAGGTAAAGTCTTTTGTTTTCATGTAGTTTATCCTAATTTACATTGAAATGCATTACGTTTCAGCAAAATACTATTTATTTCTGAGAATATGGAAATGTAGTATTTTGCTGAAATGACGTACGTATTACATTGGAAAGTGACGAAAGCAATGACTCGCTTTCTTTCGTTCGAAAGATGTTACCATAAACGCTTTTCGAATGGTTTTCAGTTGAAAAACTGTTGTATTACAATAATATTCTATCCTAATTCACTTGTGATGCAACAGTTTTTTAACTGAAAACCATTCGAAAAGCGATTACGGTAACATCTTTTGAACAAAAGAAAGCGAAAGTCATTGTTTTCGTCACGATTTTATCTCACTTTCCACTAATACGTACGTCATTTCAGCAAAAATATATTACATTTCCGTGAATATAGTATATCAAGCACAGTATGAATATAATATCATTGTAATATAACAGTGTTTTAACCGAAAACTATTAAAAAAACGAGTAACATCTCTTGAACATTGGAAGGTTAGGTAAAATCTTTTATTTTCGTCATGTATTTTATCCTATTTTACATTGAAATACATCACGTTTCAGCATAACTACTATTTATTTCTGAGAATATATTCATTCAGGCACAGTTTAGGTAAAATATACATGTGCTGTAACATTTTTTTAATTGAAAACGATTCGAAAAACACGTACCCTCTAGTCCTGTTCAAGGAGAAAACTGGGAGGAGCTGTTTGGTGCTTAAGACGATGACAAGGAAAATGATTTTGATGGAATTTAATGAAAATATTCAGAAAAACCCTGGCACTGTCAAGGAAAGTGGCTGCTGAAGGCTTCCAGGACATGGCAGAGGACGAGATTAGGGAGCTAATTGAAGAGCACGACACTGAGCTGACCGAGGAGGATCTACAGGAGTTAGTAGACTCAGGCAAGGAAGAGGAAGCGAAAGGAATGAGGATGAGGAACAGCACTAAGAAATAACGTTGGAGAAGTTGGGGGAGATGACCAGGAATATTGAGGCACTGAAAAACCTGGCCTATAGTATGGACCCCTCCATGGTGCGTGCCCTGAAATTCATGCGAGGGATGGATGACGTTTTCACTCCATACAAAAACATCATGGAAGAAATGAAAGTAGGAGACAACAATTCCCCATCACCATGTTCTTTGATCACCGAAGGAGAGATTTAACACCATCAATCATTGGCGGCAGTGAGGAAGCAGCTGAATCCACCGTCGCCCCCACTTCACCACCCGTTATGGAATTGAGTGACGATGAGCCCGATGACACCCATCTTGTCGCCGAGGATAGGTACTGTACAGTAAAGTGAAATTTTTCTCTTTTTTTTTTAATAGCTTTTCTTGCCATGTTTATTGTTTGTAAAAATGCACAGCAGAGTACAGTTCAGTACTGTACATAGGAAGTGGAGGTGCAGTTATTCACAAAACATTTGTGTTCGTTGTCGGCAGTAGTGACGGTGAGGAGGGAGCGGAGGGGGTGAGGAGGGAGCGGAGGGAGCGAGTTGGGAGGAGTGGTTACCTTGAACGCGGGAGCAGGGACGAGTGGAGATGCCAGCCAGTACATTACAGGTATATTAATTGTTTTTATAGCTATTTTTGCATTTTAATATTAAATGTTGTACATTACGTTTCAACAAAACTACCATTTATTTCTGAGAACATGGAAATGTAATATTTTTGCTGAAATGATGTACGTATTACAGTGGAAAGTGGGATAAAATTGTGACGAAAGCAATGACTTTTTCTTTCGTTCAAAAGATGTTACTGTAATTGCTTTTCGAATGGTTTTCAGTTGTGGGATTATAAGGCTAATGATAAGATAGAATATTTTTGTAATACAGTACGAGTACAACAGTTTTTTAACTGAAAACCATTCGAAAAGCGATTACGGTAAAATCTTTTGAAAAACGAAAGAAAGCGAAAGTCATTGTTTTCGTCTTTCCACTGTAATATGTACGTCATTCCAGCAAAAATATTATATTTCCATATTTATTTCTGAGAATACTTATATTCATTCAGTCACAGTTAAGGTAAAATATACTTGTGATGTAATATTTTAATGAAAATATGGTATTGTAGTTTTCTTTTGTTTCAAATTTAATTAACAAAGATTGATGTTTCAAATGTAATGAACAAAAATTTATGTACAGTATCTATAAATAAACTTTAATAAATGAATACTTTGTTTTTACATCGTCCTGTGCTACCATACCATGGATTTGGCTACTTTAGGCTTGCAATGATGACGCAAGAGATGTGCCCTGGCAACTGTACCAACACTCACAGCTGGTGGTGCGTTGGTGCATCGTTTCCATTGTTTACTGGTAGTTACTGGGAAATATTTTTCAACCTGGAAATATTTTTCAACCTAACGAAACTATTACCCGTTTAGAGGTCGACCCCCAATTTTTTGCCAAATAACTTGGTCTTAAAAACTTGAACTACACACAGGTATATACAGTAAATAAGGACATGGGGTGACCAGGTTTATGGGGGGGGGGCAGCACATATACGCGGACTTTTAACATCCACGGGAAACTCTCTTACGTAACCCCTGCGTATGTTAAGGGCCGACTGTATTACCTTAATTCAGATGAGCCTTAGTGCGAGAAACACAACAATTCACTAGAGGCCATATCACAAAGCGATGGCTTTTCTTTATATTGGTGTAATGCCTCCATAATGAAGAGGTCTGTATCACAGTCACTCTTGCCACGAACTGGTTCTCCTCTTTGTTATAAAACTACACTTTCCACATAACAAGTCCATTGCTGAAGTTATATTTATATATATATACAGTAGTACCCCGATTTACGCGGTCAATTGAACCCATGGGGTACCGTGTAAAGTGAACAACAGAACATATGGGATTAATTCCAATAGAGACTGGCCCGACCCCCAAACTCCACTTTTTCAGACACAATACCTACGTTGTAGTAAAAATTACATCTTAATTTTATGATGGTATGCACACACAATTAATAATTAAGCGAAATATCAATAATATTAGTTTTTTTAACACTTACATTAGTAGAAAAGATGGCTGGGCACACAGGGATGGGGGGTTGGTTCCGAGGCAGAGGGCAGATTATTGGCCCTCACCTGTATCAATTGTATCACTATTCACCACATAGGCTTGCAGGGCCTCTTTGTCAAACCCCTCAAAGTCCATATAAGTCCATATCCTCACTATCACTGACTTGGGCCGACTGTGGTGGGTGAAGAACTCGGTAATGTTTTGATGACTGTGTTGGTGTGTGGATTAGTGGATGTCATCATTATGACCTGACCTCCTGTTTTTAAGGTCACCCTGTATATTTAAGCCTCTCTCTGTCCATGTAATCCAGTTGCCTCTGAAGATGTCTTGAATAAAGACGAAAGCTAAGGTACTCCGTTGTTTCCATTCTCCCGTGTGATTTTATCAAGATATATATATATATATATATATATATATATATATATATATATATATATATATATATATATATATATATATATATATATATATATATATTCGTTTATAGGTCAACCCTGATTTTTTTTCCAAGAAATCGTTAATTTACGATATTCCTCGTTTATAGTTCGACCCACGTTTTTGGGAGTAATGGAACAACAAAACCTTCACTAAAAACGCTCTACGTCCTATAAACTGAGGCTCGCCGTGCATGAAACACAGTGCCGAAGGCAAATTGTTTACCTTTTATTATTACGACACATTACACTGAAACACGGGTAGTTTCAACAAAAATATTGTATATTTCCATTCAAGTATTTATTCAAGTCAATTAGGAGGGAATATTATCGTAATACAACAGTTTTTTAACTGAAAACCATTCGAAAAGCGATTACGGTAACATCTTTTGAACGAAAGAAAGCGAAAGTCATTGTTTTCGTCACGATTTTATCCCACTCTCCACTGTAATACGTACGTCTTTTCAGCAAAAATATTACATTTCCGTGAATGCATTATATCAAGCACAGTATGAATAGAATACCATTGTAATTTAACAATATTTTAACCAAAAACTATTAAAAAAACGAGTAACTTCTCTTGAACATCGGAAGGTTAGGTAAAATCTTTTGTTTTCGTCATGTATTTTATCCTATTTTACATTAAAATATATCACGTTTCAGCAAAACTACTATTTATTTCCGAGAATATATTCATTCAGGCACAGTTAAGGTAAAATATACATGTGATGTAACAGTTTTTTAACTGAAAACGATTCGAAAATCACGTGTACCGTCTAGCAGCTAGACGGTACACGTGTTGAGTATCAGCTAGACTCTAGCTGATACTCAACAGCTGGTGGTGCGTCATGCATCGTTGTAAACAATAGGAGGTTGAAGTAGATTACCGGGTATTATATTAAGTGTGAAATATCGAAAAGGCTTTTATTACCGGTATGTTTTGTAGATCAATGAGAACTGTGATAACGTATATATGATATGATAAGTTAGCCTGTGCTAAGAACTTCAACATAGACTACTGAAAGCACGTTGTAAGGTAATTTAGCCTATTGTAAGTTGGTGAGCTTCATTTACTGAAGGAACTGCACAACTTTTCATTACTAATTGGTACATATTTTACGTTTCCATTGTTTACTGGCAGTAAATGGTAAATATTTTTCATGTCTGAAGCTAAAAGTTGCTCCTCGCCCTTCCCATCATGCACGGGTTCAACCTAACAAAACTATTACAGTAAAAGTCCAAAAATCCGGATGCCAGAAATCCGGACCACCCGAGAATCCGGACTTTTCGAAAACTTTTTTATTTTTTTTTATTTATTTTTTTTTTTTACTTTATTTTATTTTTTTGCGTTCTTTTGTGTGTATGTGCGCATGCGTGAGTGCCACAGCTGCACAGCGACAACAAGCAACCACGTGGTCGCCACATTAAAATGAGCATTCAAGCTGTGACAACATACCGTATATACTCGTCTATAACCCCCCCTCGTTTATAGGTCGACCCTGATATTTTGACAAAGAAATCGTTAATTTTTGATATTCCTCGTTTATAGTTCGACCCACATTTTTGAGGGTAATGGAACAATAAAACCTTCTGTAAAAACACTACGTCCGATAAACCAAGGCTCGCCGTGCCTGAAACACGAGTGCCGAAGGCAAATTGTTTACCATTTATTATTACGACACTTTACACTGAAATGCGGGTAGTTTCAACAAAAATATTGTATATTTCCATTCAAACATTTATTCAAGTCAATTACGAGGGAATATTATTGGAATACAGTTTTTTAACTAAACCATTCGAAAAGCGATTACGGTAACATCTTTTGAACAAAAGAAAGAGAAAGTCATTGTTTTTGTCATGATTTGATCCCACTTTCCACTGTAATACGTACGTGATTTCAGCAAAAATATTACATTTCCGTGAATGTATTATATCAAGCAGAGTATGAATAGAATATCAATGTAATATAACAGAATTTTAACCGAAAACTATTAAAAAAACGAGTAACATCTCAAGAACATCGGAAGCTTAGGTAAAGTCTTTTGTTTTCGTCATGTATTTTATCCTATTTTACATTGAAATACATCACGTTTCAGCAAAACTACTATTTATTTCCGAGAATATATTCATTCAGGCGCAGTTTAGGTAAAATATACGTGTGATGTAATAGTTTTTTAATTGAAAACGATTCGAAAAACACGTACCCTCTAGCCCTGTTCAAGGAGAGGACTGGGAGAAGCTGTTTGGTGCTGCAGACGATGACAAAGAAAATGATTTTGATGGATTTTAATGAAAATATTCAGAAATATGGTATCGTAATATTTATTCAAGTCAATTAGGATATTATTGTAATATAATACAACAGTTTTTTAACTAAACCATTCGAAAAGTGATTACGGTAACATCTTTTGAACGAAAGAAAGCCAAAGTCATTGTTTTCATCACAATTTTATCCCACTTTCCACTGTAATACGTATGTCATTTCAGCAAAAAATATTACATTTCCGTGAAGGTATTATATCAACCACAGTATGAATAGAATATCACTAATATAACAGTATTTTAACCGAAAACTATTAAAAATACGAGTAACATATCTTGAACATCGGAAGGTTAGGTAAAGTCTTTTGTTTTCATGTAGTTTATCCTAATTTACATTGAAATACATCACGTTTCAGCAAAACTACTATTTATTTCTGAGAATATGGAAATGTAATATTTTTGCTGAAATGACGTACGTATTATAGTGGAAAGTGGGATAAAATCGTGACAAAAACTCGCTTTCTTTCGTTCAAAAGATGTTACCGTAATCGCTTTTCGAATGGTTTTCAGTTAAAAACTGTTATATTACAATAATATTCTATCCTAATTCACTTGTGATGTAAAAGTTTTTTAACTGAAAACGATTCGAAAAACACGTGTACTGTCTAGCTGATACGGCAGAGCCCTGGTCGCGGAGGCTTTGTTTTTGCATCGGCCCTTTTTAAGCAGCTTTTAATTTTAGCGTACGTTGAAATTGTGTTTACCGGTGTATTCTTATTTTCTTGCTTCTTATTTTCCAGAAATATGACAAGTTTTTATATAATACAATGTTACGGTACTTTTAATTTACAAGTATTCATTTTTAAAAATATAGAACACACCAAACAAATACTAGTACGGATATTTGCGTGACTCTCCCGCCAAAAAAGACCAAACAGCTGGTACTCTCTCCCTCAGCCCAACCAAAAATAGCCCATCATCATTCTTGTTTATTCTCTTCCAATTTCTCACTTTAACTGGTATTTTTTACTTCATATTGCCTACATCAGATAAACTACAGTAATTGAGGTTAGATATTGTTATAAATTTGATTACCGGGTCCTGGCAGGTACCGTTAGAACCACCTGACCCTACCAACAGTGTTGCAAGTCAGACAGCATTTTTTTTTTTTTACATTTTTGGTGTCTCCATTTGTTAATTTTTTTTCTGTGGGGTTTGCACAATAGTATACTGTTTTACCTACAGTATTGTAAAACGATTTGGGAAAAGAAATACTCGGTAACTTAAAATTTTAAAAGGAAAATTTTGAAACTGGCAACTGAGTGTAGATGATCTGACTCACATCATATTATGTCATCACGATTAGCCCACGTGTATACTTTATGTTTTACATCCTCCTGTGCATACCATACCATGCATTTGGCTACTTTGGGCTTGCTATGATGACGCAAGAGATCTGCCCTGGCAACTGTACCGACACTCACAGCGGGTGGTGCGTTGTTTCCATTGTTTACTGGTAAATATTTTTCAACCTAACGAAACTATTACCCGTATAGAGGTCGACCCCCAACTTTTTGCCAAAAAATTTGGTCTTAAGAACTCGTGCTATACACGGGTATATATGTGTATATATATATATATGCTGATAACCACCAGGAAAGAAGAAAACACGAAGTTCCCAAGCGCTTTCGTGTAATTCACATCTTCAGGGGTGAGTACAGACTAGATAGAGTAATGCAGAACAAGATGAATATATACAGAGGAGGGTGAGACCAGGTCCACAATGGTCAGGTAATGACCCTACTAATCTTTAAATGGCACACAACGGTTGGTGGTTGGGTCAGATGGGACAGTGACCCGCCCTCTCACCTGATCACAAATCTTCTTAATTACAAAGTTGTCCAGCTTGTACATACCGTTACTCAAATTCATGTTGAATGCTTCGGTATGTTTAATAAGACTAGATTCTATGATGTTCCTACTATCAATTGAATTACATGGTAATATTGAGGAGGCATTATCCCAGTCATGAGGAGGCATTATCCCAGTGAATGACCTTTTATGTGACACTACAACATATTCTAAACTCATAAATAATCCTCTCAACACTGTCAACACCCAGTTCAACAAAAAACTTAAGTCCCTATTGAGACGCAAAGCTACTCTCATTAAACATCTTACTTCAACGTCCCCTCCACTGCCTTACATGTACGGTTTAATCAAGACCCACAAGCCCAATAACCCAGCAAGACCCATCATTAGCTCTGTTGGGTCAATCTCTTATAAACTATCTAAATGGTTAGTTTCTTTACTAAACCCCCTAGTTGGCAACATTTCTAACTCCAATATCAAGAATAATATGGATCTGGTGGATAAACTCAATAACTTGCACATTAATCATGATTTTAAACTGGTCAGCTTTGATGTAACGTCACTTTTTACAAAGGTCCCAGTTGATGATTTACTAGAGTTCCTCATAGATTCCCTGGATAACATTTCACTGCCCGTCTCGAAAGATGACTTCATCGAACTCATCAAACTATGTATTAAGGATTGCAAATTCGAATTCAATGGGGAATATTATGCTCAAAAATTTGGTATGGCAATGGGTAATCCACTCTCACCTGTATTAAGCAACCTATATATGGAATTCTTTGAAAAGAAACTATTAAGTAATATTTTACCACCCTCAGCAGTCTGGTTTAGATATGTTGATGATGTATTATGTCTCTGGCCATGTAATGAGGACCTAAAAGTTTTCCTACCACAACTTAACAACTTAGCCCCCTCGATCAAATTCACTGTGGAATTAGAGCAAGACTGTAAATTGCCATTCCTAGACTGTCTGATACACAGAATAGGTAACACTTTTAAGTTCAGTATTTATAGAAAACCAACCAATGTGTGTTCATACATTCATTATTATTCTGCCCACCATAATAAAGTCAAACAGTCAGTATTTACAACAATGTTTTTACGTGCCTTGAGAATTTGCAGTCCGGAATTCATCGATGAGGAATACAAATATATATATAATATTGGCTCAAACCTTAAATACCCTAGATCTTTCATAGATAAATGCTTAAACATTACTAAGAAAACTTTTTATAGAACTGATCCCAAGCCCACCCATGACCATAAGAATATCTTAATATTACCATTTCACAAAAATTTCTCACATTCCGGCACAGCTAAAATCTTGGAACGTCAATGTGGCATTTAAAAACTCATGCACTGTTAAACAAATGTTAATCAAGAAGTCCCCCAACAACACAATTGGTTGCATTTATAAAGTTCCTTGCAAGGAATGTAATATGTTTTACTTAGGCCAGACAGGTAAAGATCTTGTAACTAGAATTAAACAACACAAATACAGTGTCAGGACAGGCCAGGAATCCAATGCTCTGTTTGTTCATTTGAGGGATAACAAGCATTGCATTGACTGGGATAATGCCTCCTCAATATTACCATGTAATTCAATTGATAGTAGGAACATCATAGAATCTAGTCTTATTAAACATACCGAAGCATTCAACATGAATTTGAGTAACGGTATGTACAAGCTGGACAACTTTGTAATTAAGAAGATTTGTGATCAGGTGAGAGGGCGGGTCACTGTCCCATCTGACCCAACCACCAACCGTTGTGTGCCATTTAAAGATTAGTAGGGTCATTACCTGACCATTGTGGACCTGGTCTCACCCTCCTCTGTATATATTCATCTTGTTCTGCATTACTCTATCTAGTCTGTACTCACCCCTGAAGATGTGAATTACACGAAAGCGCTTGGGAACTTCGTGTTTTCTTCTTTCCTGGTGGTTATCAGCATATACCTAGATCACGCGCACCTACAGTGATTTACTTGCATATATATATATATATATATATATATATATATATATATATATATATATATATATATATATATATATATATATATATATATATATATATATATATATATATATATATGTGTGTGTGTGTGTAGTGATGGGTTGTCAGACCGCAGCTTGCATCTCAAGAGACAAGCCAGACTTGACCCGACATTAGCCAGGTCAAAAGTGTAGGGTGGCTCTCACTGTGGATCGGGGGTTACAAATCAACTAGCTCCCCTCCCATGTGACATGTCACCACAACAGACATGTAAGAAGGCACCAGCCGACTCTCTTCCAAGATACAATAACCTACTCTCTGAACAAAGGCCGGACCTGACCTCACATTAGCCAGGTCAAATGTAACCCTCGGAGCCCAACTCATGGAGCCACAAATCAACCTGGGCCTCTCGTGTCACACGGCCCCACCTGATGAGTTCTCCTTACATCTCAGAAACTCCAGTCTGACCCGTCATTAGGGAAGTCAAGTGTAGGGGAATTCTCACGGTTGCTCTCCCAATATACACACGGCCCCACCTGATGACTTTCCCAGATAGTTCTGAAAAGTCCAGACCTGACCTCACATTGGCGAGGTCAAATGTAAGGAGACCCTTTGTATTTGATTCTCTGATTTTTGTTAACATGTACTACAAAGAATGTTTTTTAAAAAGATTAGTCACTTTTTCTATGAGTTCATTTGATCAATGTTTTGCACTACGAAACACAATGTTGTAGCCATTTACTGACTGAGATGAATTATTATTTTGACACGGCCTGGTTAGGCAATGTAACACCTGATTTTGTTTGTAGAATGTGATTTGCAAGTTTGCCTCGGACACTATGCTAGATATGAAGGATCTTTAGATCACTCTATGTTCACTTACTGTGCATGTACTATATTTTTTTTCTCCTGTCATAGAAGCTTTAATCTTGGCGGGAGGTATAGTAAGCTTTGTCAGATCAAACTATGCCAGTAGAAAAACATACATCTCTAGGGTTATAATTTGTAAAATGTAGGGATGCATTATCGCCTCAGGGACTATATTAGATACTGCACATAATGTTACTGTCTACTTTAAATGTGTCATCAGTTCTCTGAGCATGAAAGCTTTGGTCTTGGCGGGAGGTGTAGTGATGGGTTGTCAGACCGCAGCTTGCATCTCAGAGACAAGCCAGACTTGACCCGACATTAGCCAGGTCAAAAGTGTAGGTTGGCTCTCACTGTGGACCGGGGGTTACAAATCAACTAGCTCCCCTCCCATGTGACATGTCACCACAACAGACATGTAAGAAGGCACCAGCCGACTCTCTTCCAAGATACAATAACCTACTCTCTGAACAAAGGCCGTACCTGACCTCACATTAGCCAGGTCAAATGTAACCCTCGGAGCCCAACTCAAGGAGCCACAAATCAACCTGGGCCTCTCGTGTCACACGGCCCCACCTGATGAGTTCTCCTTACATCTCAGAAACTCCAGTCTGACCCGTCATTAGGGAGGTCAAGTGTAGGGGAATTCTCACGGTTGCTCTCCCAATATACACACGGCCCCACCTGATGACTTTCCCAGATAGTTCTGAAAAGTCCAGACCTGACCTCACATTGGCGAGGTCAAATGTAAGGAGGCCCTTCGCCGCCCCCCCCCCCCCCCCCCGGCCAGCTGAACCTGACGGCTCGCATCCCAATATATAGGACGACCTGGTCCTCCCAGGGGGATACGCAGAGAGGGAGTTGTCTTGTAACCAGGGAGAGCCAGCTACGACGTCCCCAGTCCCGCTCGAGAGAAAGCCCACCACTAAGTGTAACGAAGTCTCAGCGGGGTCCATCGACAAAGTGCTGTCAACTCCACGTGTAACAGTAAGTGCTGGCTGTGTAGTCTGTGGAAGTGCAGTGATCCCGCACCTCCCCAACGATCGACTTAGTGAAGTGCCCATTCTAATTGTGAGGTTAGGTTATACGAGAATACCATAGTCTATCATAAATTGTGTACGAACCCCCCCCTATTAATCCCCCCTATTGAACTAGTAAAATAAAGCTGTAACACGCATTGGTGTTTTATATACTACACTTGTACTGTGCCTGTGTTAATATACAGTGTTGACATCACACCCTCAAGACACGCTACCATTTCCTCCCACTATAATACTCTACTACATCTTCAGGGGCGAGTACAGACTGTACTCACCCCTGAAGATGTGAATTACACGAAAGCGCTGGGGAACTTCGTGTTTTCTTCTTTCCTTGTGGTTATCAGCACATACCTAGATCACGCGCACCTACAGTGATTTACTTGCATATATATATATATGCTGATAACCACAAGGAAAGAAGAAAACACGGAGTTCCCAAGCGCTTTCGTGTAATTCACATCTTCAGGGGTGAGTACAGACTAGGGAAAGAAATACAAATCAAGGTGTATATATACAGAGAAGGGTGAGACCAGGTCCACAATGGTCAGGTATTAGGTAATGACCCTACTAATCTTTAAATAGCACACATCGGTTGGTGGTCAGGTGACCCGGCCTTCTCACCTGATCACAAATCTTCTTAATTACAAAATTGTCCAGCTTGTACATGCCGTTACTCAAATTCATGTTGAATGCTTCGGTATGTTTAATAAGACTAGATTCTATGATGTTCCTACTATCAATTGAATTACATGGTAATATTGAGGAGGCATTATCCCAGTCAATGCAATGCTTGTCATCCCTCAAATGAACAAACAGAGCAAGAATAATATGGATCTGGTTGATAAACTCAATAACTTACACATTAATCATGATTTTAAACTGGTCATCTTTGATGTAACATCACTCTTTACAAAGGTCCCAGTTGATGATTTACTAGAGTTCCTCATAGATTCCCTGGATGACATTTCACTGCCCGTCTCGAAAGACGACTTCATCGAACTCATCAAACTATGTATTAAGGATTGCAAATTCGAATTCAATGGGGAATATTATGCTAAAAAATTTGGTATGGCAATGGGTAATCCACTCTCACCTGTATTAAGCAACCTATATATGGAATTCTTTGAAAAGAAACTATTAAGTAATATTTTACCACCCTCGGCAGTCTGGTTTAGATATGTTGATAATGTATTATGTCTCTGGCCATGTAATGAGGACCTAAAAGCTTTCCTGCCACAACTTAACAACTTAGCCCCCTCGAACAAATTCACTGTGGAATTAGAGCAAGACTGTAAATTGCCATTCCTAGACTGTCTGATACACAGAGAGAGAGAGAGAAGAGAGAGGCCAAGCGCTCTGTTTACATCACACACACATAAATATTACATAAATTATTTCTGCAATTCTTCACAAACAAAACACATAAATCAATTGAATATGTGATGTCGAACGTGAACTGTAAACACTGTGTGTAATGTAAAGAGAGAGCGGGTCTAAAACGCTACGTATATTGTTTTCTCTCTTAGTTAAATTTTACATTTTACATATACTGTACAGGTATACTGTATACATAAATATTACATAAATTATTTCTGCAATTCTTCACAAACAAAACACATAAATCAATTACAGTTGGTCCTCCTATTACGCGGTCCCACAATCCGCGTTTCACCGTTAACGCGGTGCCTTGCCAGAACCTAACATTTTCACATTCCGTGGTCGTGAACCCCATTACGCGGAGAGCAGCTGGCAAGCCGCGCCATTTTTGGATCCAAACCTCCCGCCATCCGCCATGTTGTGTAAGAGGCGCGAAAATGGTGCGCACTAGGTCGCCCAGTCATCAAAACATTACCGAGTTCTTCACCCGCCACCCACTACAGCCGGCCCAAGTCAGTGATGGTGATAATTATAGTGAGGATATGGACTTATATGAACTTTGGGGGGTTTGACAAAGAGGCCCTGCAAGCCTCTGTGGTGGATAGTGATACAGGTGAGGGCCAATAATCTGCCCTCTGCCTCGGAACCAACCTCCCATCCCCGTGTGCCCAGCCATCTTTTCTACTAATGTAAGTGTTAAAAAACCTAATATTATTGATATTTCTCTTAATTATTAATTGTGTGTGCATGCCATCATAAAGTTAAGATAATATTTTTACTACAACATAGTTGTGTGTCGTCAAAAAGTGGAGTTTGGGGATCGGCCCGGACTCCATTTCAATTAATCCCATATGTTATGTTATTCACTTTACGCGTTTCTCACTTTCCGCGGTACCCTCCGGGTTACA
Source organism: Homarus gammarus (assembly GCA_958450375.1). Lineage (NCBI taxonomy): Eukaryota > Metazoa > Arthropoda > Malacostraca > Decapoda > Nephropidae > Homarus > Homarus gammarus. The sequence continues at coordinate 550,319 of CAUDMG010003841.1, forward strand.
TTAACCGCGTAATACGAGGACCAACTGTTTGTGATGTCGAACGTGAACTGTAAACACTGCATAACCCCGCGCCAAGCCACAGCACTGTACTGTACAGTACACTTTAAGCGCTACGTATTTAGTTTTTCTTTTATTTAAATTTTTACAATTTACATATATATACCTGTACAAGTAAATTGTAATTTTCATATTATTCATATTATGCTACAGCGCCCACAAAACATAAGAAACGTTTGAGTCCCCCAGTAGAGATGTCCGTTCTCTATCCACTTCAGGATGTCTTAAGTCCTCCGTTTTCTTTTTGTGTACTCGCTCAGGGACTCGAAGTATTTCTGTATATAACACAGGATGATAAGGGAATTTGAATTTATTTGTATATATATAATATACTGTAATACATTAAATATACTGCAAGTATTTTCTTTAATTTATATAAGTGTTTCGCGAAAAAGGGAGGCTACATTTATGATGATCGTTAAGGACCAAACTCCGAATCCATGACGTGACTTCTGTTCATTATTTATATCCTAAATTTACCACTGTCGGTAGTTTCAAGAATTAATGCAGTCATTTACTGAATATTCTTTGAAAAAAAATAAATTTTAAATGAATTATTTATAAGAGATAAGTATTATGATCAGTAAATATACAGATATGCATTACTGACCACCTCCGAACACAAGGACGGCTGAAAATAGCCACAGGCGGTCACAGTCAAGGTCACTTTCCCTTTCTTGTCACTGGCAAATGGGGGGGGGGGGAAGATAATAGCAGCTGCGTTTATTACGGTATGTTAGACTGGTTTATAATACATTTTTATTATTTTAATATACCGGTAATCTTCATTTTAATCCAGCTTCCCAAACGCAAGTTTTAGTATAAAATAATTAGTGGTACTGTAGGACCTTGTGAGTGGTTTACTGTATACATAAATATTACATAAATTATTTCTGCAATTCTTCACAAACAAAACACATAAATCAATTGAATATGTGATGTCGAACGTGAACTGTAAACACTGTGTGTGATGTAAAGAGAGCGCGGGTGTAAAACGCTATGTAATTTGATTTTCTCTTTTATGTAAAATTTTACAATTTAATTATAATATATAGGTATACTGTATACATAAATATTACATACATTATTTCTGCAATTGTTCACAAACAAAACACATAACTCAATTGAACATGTGATGTCGAACGTGAACTGAAGCCACAACAACCGTTCGAGTGGAATCGCGTAAGAGCAAACGAGTTCACGTTTTACAAATATCTTTCCCCAATTCATAAATCGCGTTCGACCAAATTCGCGTTGTCAAAACACGCGTTATAGCAGAACTCACTGTACCATGTTACATGTACCAATCCAGATGATACTAAATATTATAATTTATAACAATTCCTCAAGATAATTGTACAGTCAACCCTCGCTTTACGCGTTTCCAAGTTTAAGCGGTTCCCTGCCGAAACCGGAATGCTCACTTTCCACGGTGCGTGTACCCCTTTACGCGGAGAGCGGCTGGCGGTCCTCTTGCGCCGCGCCATTTTTGGATCCAAACCTCCCGCCATCCGCCATGTTGTGTAAGCGGCGCGAGTAGGTTGCGCAGTGTATGTCTTTGTTGCGTTATCAGTGACGTCATATGACGTAGTGGACTGTGCTTGGGCAAAGCATCCTAACCTCACTCCCTGCTAGCTGTGATTGGTTTAATGACGTGCCCCGCCAAAGGAGCGTTCAAGCCCCTCGACCTACCGCGTCAGTTACACCCCTCCAGACTACACCATGTATATCAGTATCCATTGTTCCATAAGAATGGCTTCCACCAGACCACCACCACCACCACAAAGAAACCTTGCATTACCTGGACCCAGCCGCCCTAAGCCAAAGAAGACACGACGTTCCTTAAGCTATGAAATTAAATACAAGATCAGACAAGAGTTGGAGAAAGGAACAAGACAGGTTGATCTCGCGCGCCAGCATGGTGTTAACGAGTCTACGATCAGGACAATTAAGAAGGATGGAGCCAAGATAAAGGAGCACATGAACATCACAAAGTCTACAGGTGCTTCTATGATCAAGTACTTCCACAACCAGGTGCTTCTCAAGACGGAAATATTACTTAAGAGCGACTTGGTGCGTCAGGCGAGACGGAACATGGTGGTGGACACGCGCTCAGTTAAGGAGTACGCACGTGAACTGTATGCTGCAGTGTCACGAAAGATGGGAATTACAGCGCCCAAACCCTTTAATGATTCCTCTGGGTGGTTACAGAGGTTTAAGAAGAGAAACAAGATCACCAACATCAACATTGGTGGTGAAGAAGCTAGTGCTGACCGTGTTGCGGCTAGGGAATTTCCTCCGTTTTTACGTGAAATTATGGAGGAAGGACAGTACACCGACAACCAGGTGTTTAACATGGATGAATCTGGTCTTTTTTGGAAAAAACTACCTTCCAAGACCTTCGTTGTGAAGATTGCCAGCAAGTGTCGGGGCCGGAAGTTGCAGAAGGAGCGCATCACCGTCCTGTTTACCACCAATGCCTCCGGTACCTGTAAGCTCAAGTTATCAGTGATCCACACAGCACGCAAGCCGCACGCCTACAAGAGCATGGACATGACCAAGCTAAATGTCCACTGGCTGACCGCACGTAAGGCGTGGATGTTCTCTGCACTGTCCCTCTCCTGGTTTGATGACTGTTGCGTTCCCAATGTGAAGAAATTCTGTGAGCAACAGAATGTGCCATTCAAGATTTTGTTGCTGCTGGACAACGCACCAGGACACTCGCCCCTACTGTTAGACCGTCACCCCAACGTAAAAGTGGTCTTCCTTCCTCCCAACACTACGTCTATATTACAGCCCATGGACCAAGAGTTAATCTGTAATGTAAAAGCTGCATTCTCTACTAAAAAATTCAAGCTCCTGAACGACTACACCAACACCAGGGAAGAGCTGCGTAACCTGAGTGACACCAACACCGATAGCACGAGGATCAACAGTTGGCAGAGCAAGAAGTACTTTTAAAACAATTCTGGAGAATATTCAACGTCAAGAAAGCTGTGGACTTCTTGGTGGAGGCATGGGATCAACTGTCTGTGGCAACTGTTCGTCACGCATGGAGACATGTGTTGCAAGGCATTCCGGGCATTAGGCAGAGTCAATCTGTGACTGGTGAGGTTCAGACTATTGCAGTGGCAGTGGACCTTGCCAGAGAAGCTGCGCAGAGTGTTACAGCTGCAGGCTTCTCCGAGACCACCAACGACGACATCCTGGAGGTGATAAGGTATCCTGATGTGACTACCGACGACATGGTAGATGATGATGACGTCAGTGAAGAGGCAGGTGGTGCATCATCCCAAGAAGAACGCCGCTTATCCCATAGTAATGTTAGGGGTGCCATCGAGTGTATCGAGAAAGCCAAGCTCCTCCTTTTCGACGACCCTGACGCAAACAGGTATGAAATCTTCACTACCCAGCTGTTGCAGACTATGGAGCCCTACATCAAGGTTTATCACGACAACATAAACACCAGCCGTCAGCAAAGCATAACAGAGTTCTTCGCCCGCAACCCACCATAGCCAGCCCAAGCCAGTGACAGTGATGATGACTTTGAGGGATTTGTCAGGGAGGCACTAGTAAGTGTGGATGACACCGATGAAGACTCACCTGAGGGCCAGTAGCCTGCCCTCTGCCTCGGAACCAGCCTCCATTCCCCTATGCCGACCCATCTTTTCTACTAATGTAAGTGTTAACCCCTACCTTGTTTTTTCTAACCTAACCTTCAGTTTATTCTTCTCTTATCGACTGTGTGGGTGAATACCATCATAAAGTTAAGAGGTTATTTTTAGTAAAACGTACGTATTGTGTCGGGAAAAAGTGGAGTTTGGGGGTCAGCCCGGTCTCTATTTCAATTAATCCCATATGTTATGTTGTTCACTTTATGCGTTTCTCACTTTACGCGGGCCGCCGTGGGTTGAATTAACCGCATAACGTGAGGGTTCACTGTACTGTGTATATCAGGTGCCATGGCTCAGCCATTTTCAATTCTGTTATTATTGTCCCCTCTGTATCTGTATTTTTCTCCACCATTGTTGTTGTCACTGCTCAAGAGGGTTGGTGCTTACTCCAGGATCTGTCTTGAGCACTTAGTAAATAATATTGTAGCATATTTATTAGAACTTAATAAATATTATTGAATTGTATAATGTGTTTCTATAGGCCCTGATTCATTCACTGATCTGTTGTCTAAATGCAAAGGTAGCCTAATCAAGCTATCATGTGTAAATTAATTTTAAAATAGAAATTAGAAAATAAAATGTTATAAGACAATGGGTTAGGAGTGCTATTAATGTGTTTGCTGTGTATGTGCCTTGTCACATCACCTCACCTGCCTCGTCAACTCACCCCTCACATAGTCAACTTACCTTGCAGTGTTACATTTATTTATTACAGTATTATTTACTTTATTATAACGATATACGATCAATCACCTTACGATGGCTTGTCGAAGTCCCAAACTCCACCGTATAGTGATGAAAACCTCCCCGACTTACAACCTACTCGACTTATAACCACCCGGACATAAGACCGCCTCAGTCGTGCCAAAATTTTGTCAAACATATTTTTGAGTCCCAACGTCATTGATTGCGCTGTGTACTGACAAAAAATTTTTTTGCAATTCACTTTAAAATGACTGGCAAGCTTAAAAGTAAGAGTTTTGTGGTGCTGAGAAGAAAAAGAGACACCCTTTTTAGATTTTCTATGAAGTATTTAAACATTTTAGACTTACGACCTGGATTTGGGTCCCTAACCCCGTCTTAAGTCTTGGAGGAGCTGTATTACCTAAAATATCAGGAGACGCAGAGTGCACCAAGTTTAGAATAACAAGCTTGCTAAGTCATGTCTGCAAAGTTCTATAAAACATAATTATAAGTAGAATAAATTTTAATATAGACAATGAGTTTTCTGAAGATCAGAATGGATTCAGAAATGGAAATACATTAGAGAAGCTATAGAGAATATGGTTTGAGAATTTTGATCAAAAGTATTTTAGAAATCCAAGGAAATTTGTATATCTGCTTTGTTGATTTTGAAAAAGCTTTTGATGAAGTAAAATGCAATAAAATTATAGAGGCCCTGGAAAAAAAAGGAGATACAATATTAGAATTCTAAATAAATCTTTACTGGCAACAGGAGGCTGCAGTGTTTAGCAAATAATGAACTTATTAAGTGGTTCACAGTTAGACAAGGAGTAAGATAAGGCTGGTTCTATTTCTAACATTGTATAATATATATTCAGAATTCTTAATGAGAAGTTATAAGTGACAATGAAGGAATAAAAGTTAATGATAAAGTAATATTAAATATACGCTATGCAGATGATATTGCCCTTATGATGGATAGTGAAGAGACAATGAAGAAAATTGGTTAACAGTAGTGGAATTAATGTTGTAAACCAAAACAATGGTTGTTCCCAAATTGGAAATAAATCCTAAAATAAATATTACGGTAGGCAACAGGGAACTTACACTAATGGAAAATTTTTGCATATTTGGGAAGTAACATTGACTGCGATGGTAAATGTATAAATGAAATCATAACAAGAAAAGGTCAAGCAAAAACAGCATTTAATAATCTAATAGGCCTTATAAAAGGGATACCTGTATTAAATTCAATTTGAGAAAATGCTGTTGAAAGACATTATATGGCAAGAACTGTTGTATGAGTCACAAGCGTGGACACTTTCAGCACACACCAGAAAGAGGTTAGAGGCCTTTGAAATGTGGAGTAATAGGTTAATGTTAAGTTACACTGCTCCTACAGATTAGATATTTTGATATTCTACTGTACACAATTTATTCAAAGATTATGAAAAGTATCATTACCTCCGCTTTCAGATCCTCTTCAGTTTTGCCAATCCATGCCACTTCTGGGTGAGTGTAAATAACAGAAGGAACACAGTTGTAATCAATATGTACAGGACCACCAGCAATGCCCTCTATACACACGATACCTTCATCCTCTGCCTTGTGAGCCAACATGGGGCCATGAATACAGTCACCAATGGCATGAATACTGTCAGAAAAAGTGGAATTACTATTAATTAAACACACATGAATTAAGTAAATCAGAAAATTTTAAATTTCAAGAAAAGCCATGAAAGAATTTTTTTTAATCAACAGCACCCGAACGTGCGCTGTTCATACCAACGCTAGGGAAAAAATCTGCATACAATACCAAGAGCATCTTCTTGTTCATAAACAACAAAAAAGGTTTCAATCAAGATATACAGCTCAAATTCTGAATGACTTAAAAAATTGAAGGTTACCTGGTATCGTACAGTATAGTCCAGGCATACTGTACAACAAACATTGCAGTATTAAAATAATGATACAAGAAAAACTGCACATCAACTACTCTGAACACAACACAATATATTATAAGTGGATGAAAACATAACAGGCAAAATAATAACATACAGCAGATACTGTAATGATAGTTTGGGTCTATATAAAAAAGGTCCTCTGAGCATTCGCCTCTCACCATTTTGATCGGTGTTCAATTCCCGCTTAGGTGTAAAGAGAGAAGTGTGACCCTAACAAACATCAAAAGTTTTCTATGGCTACTCCAGTTTCCTCCTGTGATTACCCTGATTCATGGGAAATGACCCTCACTAGCCCTCTTGGGAGACCAGTCTAGATGTATAATCATCAAACAATCCACATAGCTACACCACTTTGCAGCAAGTGGCATAAAATTTCATTAAAAACCAGTAATGAAGTTCATTTTAGAAAGCAATAATTACAGGAAGACAGACATATTATAAGACAATAAAAAAACAAGATTACAACCAAACAGAATACTGAACTACTTAATCCACCATCATATGCTGTGGCTTAAGTGCTAATAAGTATAACTCACTTGGGTATAACAGTTTGGAATTTTGAATTAACTGGGATTCTTCCTTTTGCATCCTTCTCAATACCCAGCTCTTCGAGACCAAGATTATCAGTATAGGGACGGCGGCCAACACAGACCAGTAGGGTATCACACTCTAAATCTTCTTTCTATAAATAAATAAATAAATAATATATATATATATATATATATATATATATATATATATATATATATATATATATATATATATATATATATATATATATATATAATATATATATATATATATATATATATATATATATATATATATATATATATATATATATATTATATATATATATATATATACTTCATTTTTAGTCCATATAACACGCGGACTTTGAACATATAATCAAAGACCTCACCAGCAAGGAATCGAACCCTCGACCTACTGGGCGTGACTAGGGAACGCTTACCGGCTAGGCCACAAGGACACTAAAAGCAGTTCTAGACTCTGTTATATTTCACACAAAGCCTGTTCATCGAGCTGATGACGCCGTGCTTTTAGTGTCCTTGTGGCCTAGCCGGTAAGCGTTCCCTAGTCACGCCCAGTAGGTCGAGGGTTCGATTCCTTGCTGGTGAGGTCGTTAATTATATATATATATATATACAGGTAGTCGTCGACTTACGACCTATGCGACTTACGTCTGTTCGACTTTACGACCGGCGGTACGACAGTTTTGGCCCCAGCCTCCTGGCGCTGCCGGAAGCTGGAGCCGCGCGCATCCCCGTGCTCAATTACAAACACGCTCGCTGGTACAGCACACTTCCCTCCGTGTCTGTTTGCCTTGTGCCTTTCTTTTGTCTTGGAAATTTTTCTTGAACCACCACCCCCCCAAGATGTCTACCAAGAGGAAACTTAAAGATGATTATATTATCATTACACATTATAATATACGTAAGGTAATTAAATTGTACTGTAGTATGCAGTGATTTACTTAAACCTGACGACCGTAACAATAATGAACAAAGAAAATGTTGATAAAATATGACTTAAAGATGATTATATTATCATTACACATTATAATATACGTACGGCAATTAAATTGTACTGTAGTATGCAGTGATTTACTTAAACCTGACGACCGTAACAATAATGAACAAAGAAAATGTTGATAAAGTATGACTTAAAGATGATTATATTATCATTACACATTATAATATACGTACAGCAATTAAATTGTACTGTAGTATGCAGTGATTTACTTAAACCTGACGACCGTAACAATAATGAACAAAGAAAATGTTGATAAAATATGACTTAAAGATGATTATATTATCATTACACATTATAATATACGTAAGGTAATTATAACATAGGCCGACTTACGACCAGATCAACTTACGACCGGGCGGCCGTAACCAATCTAGGTCGTAAGTCGACGACTACCTGTATATATATATATATATATATATATATATATATATATATATATATATATATATATATATATATATATATATATATATATATATATATACAGTGGGGTATGCTATAACGAACCGATCCTACTACGAATATTCCTATAACGAACGGTTTAACCTATAAAATTGAGAATGCTATAACGAACGCAACTCCTCCAACGAATGCGGATGAATATGGGACTATTTCGCCTGGCCCATAAATATTGTTGTACCGCGACCCACAACAAGAGCGTCAGGCGCCATCTTTGTCTCATTGTGTAGCCAGTGCACCACTGTTATTGTTGAAATTTCATCTTTTGATGTGGAAATTCGCGTTATTGGTATAACTATTTTGTTATACAAGTATACAATTGTAACAATGAGTCGTCCAAAGCGAGTGAGAAAGCTAATAACCCTTGAAAATAAGAAAGAAATTATAAAGAAACGTGAGAATGGAAAAAGCATTGCGAAACTTAGTGATGAATATGGGATGGCTAAATCGACTATATGTACGATTTTGAAGAATAAAGGGGAGTTAAAAACTGTGCAAGTGGCTAAGGGAATCTTTAGACTTAGCAGAGCAAAGTGTAATGTGATTGAAGAGATGGAAAATTTACTCTTAGTGTGGATAAAGGAGAAAGAAATGGCAGGTGGTAACATTAGTGAAGCTATAATTTGTGAGAAGGCCAGACAATTGTTTGAGGACCTTAAAGCCAAGACTCCCAGTGCAAGTGATAGTGATGTGCCAGTGTTTAGGGGTACCTGCATGCTGAATAACACTAAGGTAAGATAAAGTACCGTATTTTTTACATTTTCCACAGAATTTTTTCAGTGTTAGGTGGTTGTATTTGGGAGCCTGGAACGGATTAAACCTATAACGAACGAATGCTATAACGAACGAGGTTCTGGAACCAATTACGTTCGTTATAGCATACCCCACTGTATATATATATATATATATATATATATGCAAGTAAATCACTGTAGATGCGCGTGATCTAGGTATATGCTGATAACCACCAGGAAAGAAGAAAACACGAAGTTCCCAAGCGCTTTCGTGTAATTCACATCTTCAGGGGTGAGTACAGACTAGTCTGTACTCACCCCTGAAGATGTGAATTACACGATAGCGCTTGGGAACTTCGTGTTTTCTTCTTTCCTAGTGGTTATCAGCATATATATATATATATATATATATATATATATATATATATTATATATATATATAATATATATATATATATATATATATATATATATATATATTATATATATATATATATATATATATATGATGTAATGGCCCCTGTCTCATCAACAAAAAGTATTATAAAAATAGGATATTTACATCTGATTTACATTCCGATTCACCCCCTGTAACTTTCCACTGGCTATGAGGGGACATGTTCAATGCACGTGATAAGGTGTGCCCACGGGAAGCTGCGTCATACTATGCTGAGTAAGGCATAAGTAGCCGGCTCCTGGCCACCCAACCCTCCCTTCAAGAGAAAGAGTGGGTGAAAAAACTAGATTTTAACATTTAGTATTAAATAATACCTCAGATTAAAGTTCGGATAATATAATTGACATTGCTGGATTCCTTGTAAGACCAGGAATATTTTGAATATATATGTCATATATTTTGCACAAAAGATAACATATTTACTCAGAGTAAACATTATATCTAAAAATTTTATGTCTAATGCAAAATATATGATGTTTATATTCAAAATGATCATCAAATTTTAAGAATTCCAGCAATGTAAATTATCTTCTGGCCGGGTAATTTGTATGAATTTTATGAGCTAAAATAAAAATCTTCAGTTAATAAAATAAAAAATATTCTTCACACAGTAACAGATGGTCGGTCGCCGGTCCCTCCCTCCCCCCCAACCGTCCCTACTAGATAAATGTGTAGGAATACCAGACTGTTTACCTTTTTAGTAATAAATAATAAATCAGACTAAAGTTAGGATAATATAATTGACATTGCTGGATTCCTTGTAAGACCAGGAATATTTTGAATATAAATGTCATATATTTTGCACAAAAGATAACATATTTACTCAGAGTAAACATTATATCTAAAATTTGTATGTCTAATGCAAAATCCATGATGTTTATATTCAAAATGATCATCAAATTGTAAGAATTCCAGCAATGTAAATTATATTCTGGCCCGATAATTTGTATGAATTTTATGAGCTAAATAAAAAAAATTATACTTCACCGTGTAAAGGGGTACACCCACCGTGGAATGTGAGCATCCTGGGTTCTGGCAGGGCACCGCGTAAACGTGGAAACGCGGAATGTGGGACCGCGTAAAGTGAGGGTTGACTGTATATATATTATACACATATATATATATATTATACACATATATATATATATATTATACACATATATATATATATATATATTATACACATATATATATATGGTATATATTATACATATATATATATATATATATATATATATATATATATATATATATATATATATATATATATATGCAAGTAAATCACTGTAGGTGCGCGTGATCTAGGTATATGCTGATAACCACCAGGAAAGAAGAAAACACGAAGTTCCCAAGCGCTTTCGTGCAATTCACATCTTCAGGGGTGAGTACAGACTAGTCTGTACTCACCCCTGAAGATGTGAATTACACGAAAGCGCTTGGGAACTTCGTGTTTTCTTCTTTCCTGGTGGTTATCAGCATATATATATATATATATATATATATATATATATATATATATATATATATATATATATATATACAGGTAGTCGTCGACTTACGACCTATGCGACTTACGTCTGTTCGACTTTACGACCGGCGGTACGACAGTTTTGGCCCCAGCCCCAGTGTAAATAATAAACCAATTGTACTGTAGTATGCAGTGATTTACTTAAACCTGACGACCGTAACAATAATGAACAAAGAAAATGTTGATAAAATATGACTTAAAGATGATTATATTATCATTACACATTACAGTATAATATACGTAAGGTAATTATAACATAGGCCGACTTACGACCAGATCAACTTACGACCGGTCGGCCGTAACCAATCTAGGTCGTAAGTCGACGACTACCTGTATATATATATTATACATATATATATATATATATATATATACATATATATATATATATATATATATATATATATATATATATATATATATATATATATATATATATATATACATATATATATATATATATATATATATATATATATATATATATATATATATATATATATATATATACATAACCTTTTTCACTCAAATCCTAATGAAACACCACAATTAGAATATGGTGGTAGCTGTTGTATAAACAGTGGGAACACAGTCCCACCACCGAGACGAGGTAACACTCCCACCACCGATCGTCTCGCGCAAAGCAAGCGTATAAATTAAAGAAAATACTTGCAGTGTGTTTAATATGTTACAGTATATTATAAATAAATAAATAAATAAATAAACAAATAAATCGGGAAATCCATTTCAAGTAAATGGAAAAATTTTACTCGACACCGACATTAGTTCCAGTTACCGGTAAATAGCAGACACTTCAGTGACGTCACTAGTGTTTACACTACACCAGCGGGTAACATTTGATGACATTACTAGAAGTGAATTGGCCTTATTTTAAAAAACCAAGGATGGTTGGTAGACGACTACTGAGTCAGTGGGTAAGTGTCACATTTGGGGTACTGGTCTTATACAGCGAATAGAGCTCAAAAGCTACTTTTTAAATGGAAATTTGGGGGGGCCGTCTTATGCACCCCGACGCCTTATAGGCCGAGATATACGGTAATTTACGATATTCCTCGTCTATAGTTCGACCCACGTTTTTTAGGGTAATGGAACAACAAAACCTTCACTAAAAACACTCCACGTCCTATAAACTGAGGCTTGCCGTGCATGAAACACAAGTGCTGAAGGCAAATTGTTTACCATTTATTATTACGACACTTTACACTGAAACGCAGGTAGTTTCAACAAAAATATTGTATATTTCCATTCAAGTCAATTAGGAGGGAATATTATGGTAATACAACAGTTTTAAAACTAAACCATTCGAAAAGCGATTACGGTAACATCTTTTGAACGAAAGAAAGCGAAAGTCATTGCTTTCGTCACGATTTTATCCCACTTTCCACTGTAATATGTACATAATTTCAGCAAAAATATTACATTTCCGTGAATGTATTATATCAAACACAGTATGAATAGAATATCATTGTAATATAACAGAATTCTAACCGAAAACACTTAAAAAAATGAGTAACATCTCAAGAACAGAAGCTTAGGTAAAGTCTTTTGTTTTCGTCATGTATTTTATCCTATTTTACATTGAAATACATCACGTTTCAGCAAAACTACTATTTATTTCAGAGAATATATTCATTGAGGCGCAGTTTAGGTAAAATATACGTGTGATGTAATAGTTTTTTAACTGAAAACGATTCGAAAAACACGTACCCTCTTTGCTTGTTCAAGGAGAGGACTGGGAGAAGCTGTTTGGTGCTGCAGTCGATGACAAGGAAAATGATTTTGATGGATTTTAATGAAAATATTCAGAAATATGGTATCGTAGTATTTATTCAAGTCAATTAGGATAGAATATTATCGTAATACAACAGTTTTTTAACTGAAAACCATTCGAAAAGCGATTACGGTAACATCTTTTGAACGAAAGAAAGCGAAAGTCATTGTTTTCGTCACGATTTTATCCCACTTTCCACTGTAATACGTACGTCATTTCAGCAAAAATATTACATTTCCGTGAATGCATTATATCAAGCACAGAATGAATAGAATACCATTGTAATATAACAATATTTTAACCAAAAACTATTAAAAAAACGAATAATTTCTCTTGAACATCGGAAGGTTAGGTAAAATCTTATTGTTTTCGTCATGTATTTTATCCTATTTTACATTAAAATACATCACGTTTCAGCAAAACTACTATTTATTTCCGAGAATTTATTCATTCAGGCACAGTTAAGGTAAAATATAGATGTGATGTAACAGTTTTTTAACTGAAAACGATTCGAAAAACACGTGTACCGTCTAGCTGATGCAGCTGGTGGTGCGTGATGCGTCGTTGTAAACAATAGGAGGTTGAAGTAGATTACCGGATATTATATTAAGTGTGAAATATCGAAAAGGTTTTTAATACCGGTATTTTTTTGTAGATCAATGAGAACTGTGATACCGTATATGATATGATAAGTTAGCCTGTGCTAAGAACTTCAACATAGACTACTGAAAGCACGTTGTAAGGTAATTTAGCCTATTGTAAGTTGGTGAGCTTCATTTACTGAAGGAACTGCACAACTTTTCATTACTAATTGGTACATATTTTACGTTTCCATTGTTTACTGGCAGTAAATGGTAAATATTTTTCATGTCTGAAGCTAAAAGTTGCTCCTCGCCCTTCCCATCATGCACGGGTTCAACCTAACAAAACTATTATGCATGTATAGGACGACCCCCAAATTTTTGCCTAAAAATTTGGTCTTAAAAACTCGAACTATACACGAGTATATACGGTATTTAAAATAATTACTATATTATAAGAATTCTAGCAATGTAAATTATTCTGGCCAAGAAATTTTTATGAATTTTATGAGCTAAAACAAATATTTTCAGTAAATAAACAAATTAAACTTCACCCAGACCTTATCTGTCAATCAAAATACCCCACCTGCTCTCCCCCCCTCTTCCCACGCTTGCTGAGTCCCTCCCTCCCTACCCCCCACCTTCCCTCCCTACCAGAGATATGTTTGGGTGAAAACATTAGGCTTACATTTTTAGTAATAAATAATACCTCAGACTAAATTTAGGATAATATAATTGACATTGCTGGATTCCTTGCAAGACCAGGATTATTTTTAATATAAACGTCATATATTTTGCACAAAAGATAAAATTTTGGCGCTTTCTAATCAAAATTCTTACATTAGATCTAAAATTTGTATGTCTAATGCAAATTTCATGATGTATATATTTAAAATAATCACAATCTTATAAGCATTCCAGCAATGTAAATTATATTCTGGTCGGGTAATTTGTATGAATTTTAGCTAAAACAAATATCGTCAGTAAATAAACAAATTATACTTCACCCACGTAAATGACCAAATTTACCGCGTAATTAAAGCATTTCATTCTGGCAAGGCACCGCGTATATCCAGACTCAACTGTAAAGGATAAAAATTATTTTTGTTAAAGTTGATTTTTCTCGTTTTACTCCGCATTCGGGGTATGGCCGGCAGCACCCTAGCCCGGGGCATAAGGGTTAATTTTCCACAAACAGTATTAGATGAGAGTAAATGAGGAGAAATTGAACAATTTGACATTCTGCTCACTTCAGGAAGAAAAATCATGATTGACATTGATCATTTACATGCTATCTGATCTGAAATCTTGCTGAGAACAAAACTCCTCCCATGTTTTAATAAATGTAGACCAAAAACTTGATAGTTAAATGCATAAGTCTGCTTGGCGTATTGCCTGGCTATGAATCTGTTCACAGACAGGAAGAAACTATTACAGGCATGTAAAATGAAAAAAAATGGCAGAAATTGTGATGATACAAATGATGAAATTAGATTTGTCACCACTGTTTAATCTCATAATTCATTATGAGAAAATCTAACTATAAATACATCAATCAGTTTATTACACATTAACTCACCTTTCCATTTTTCACTCCTTCCACGGAAACTGTAATCTTGTCGCCTTCTTTAGAGGCACTCATAACCTTAGTACCAAGTTTGAATTTAATGCCTTGCTTGGTGAGGATTCGTTGGAAATTCTTTGAGATTTCACCATCAATTCCCAAGCCACCAATTGATCCAAGGAATTCCACAGCAGTCACTTGAGCACCCAGACGAGACCACACTGATCCCTAAAATTAAAGACCATAAAGTACTGATAATATAAAGGTAGGAATAGCTACACAATCAAATATGTTAACAAGTTTATCATTACTATAGAAAACACACACACACACACATGTATGCATGCATTTTGTATATCACATAACTTTCATAAATTCAAATCCTTTGTTTCAATAATCTTTAGTCTTTGGCAAAGGAAGCCTTGGTAAGTATATTTGACAATGGCACTAATCTAAACTCTTCCTGCACATTTTAATTTGAAAAAAAAAAAAAATCAACTTTCAAATGGCAATTAAAAGGTACAGAAAGGAAGGGTGACGAATATAGAAATCTTTCCTACTCAAAAATTCCACATACACAGGGAAAATTTTACCTACCAGTTCCAGACCAATTACTCCAGCACCGATAAGAATCATTTTTTCTGGGACCTTTTTCAGCTTTAAGGCGCCAGTTGAAGAGACAACCACATCTTCATCAACATCAATGCCAGGGAATGGAGTAACTTCTGATCCAGTGGCAATGAGTATATTCTTAGTTTTGACAATATCACTCGTGCCATCTTCTTTAAGTACAGACACTTCATTAGGACTGATTATCTTACCATGACCCTGAATGAGAAAAATTAAAACATCAGCATCAGCTTAAAACTAGTCTAGTACTAAGCTTGTGCTCCATCTGACTGGTAGCACTTCATGTATTTCAAAATTATCATGGAATTCTATCTACTGTATTTAAATCTTTTCACTCCCCATTTACATTAGAACATCAACTATCTAAAGCTAAGACTCATAGCACATCTTGATTTTTTTTTACATTAGTTGGACTCTTATCACACACACACACACACACACACACAGAAAAAAAGAAACACAGAACAGGTCTCTCTCAGTGCAGCTTATTATGTCTAATTTCACTTTAATAGTGATGGCTTATTGAACCAATCTTAACCCTTAGGCCCCGGGTGACGTTCCAGAATGTCCGACCAACGCGCCCCGGGTGATGTTCCAGAACGTCCGCCTATTCCCGCCACTGCTTCCTGAACATAATTACCTACTTTTGTTTGTTTCATTTTCATTGTCTATTTTTTCATGTTGCATCAAAGTAATATTGCTAAAAGTAGTGTAGTTGTATTGTAGTGTAGTATTACTGTAAAATAAAGTTATGATTATGTTATAAATGTATTTATTTGTGGAATTATTGTTCTTTTATGCATTAGTTGCTCTACCAAGCACAAAGACAGCCAGGCAGACTGGCAACCAACTGGTGAGTGTTGCCAAGCACTTTATGAAAAATTATGTAGATAAAATATTCTAAATGAATTATTTATAGCAAATAATTATTAAGATCAGTAAATATATGCATTACTGGCCACCTCAGATACAAAGGCGAGCTAAAAATAGCTGCTAAGTGCATAAGGACCACGAGCGTCAGCTGTCAAACCAACACTGTCTCCTTATCTCCTCCCTCCCTCAGCGCGGCCAGGAAAGTTTCTAGAGGGTCAATATAGTTTTTTCTTACTTATTTTTTATTGTTTTATCATTTAAAAGGATAAAAATTATTTTTGGAAAAGTTGATTTTTCTCGATTTATCCCCGCATGGTGGGGGAGGGGATACTGCCAGCGGCACTCTAACCCGGGGATTAAGGGTTAAAGGACCCAGGATATAACATTTACCCACATTTCCCACGCATTTGTGCTGATTTCTCGTGCATCACAGTGATTTCATTTATTCATAACAGTGTTGAGAGTTTTGAATCATGCCTTGTGTTGCTGGCAAGGGTGGAGGGGTGGGAAAACATAAAAAGTACAAGGAGATTGCACCATATGGTGATAGTGTGGTGTCTTAGCATGCTTATCAGAATGCAAATTTACACCACTATTACCTAGCAAAATGTTAATTTTTTTTCACAACTTTTCTTCTATAACTACTTTTTCCTAAATATGTATGCTTTATACCTGCATATGTTATTTTTTTTCTGCGAAATCAGTTATATTGCAAAATTCTTGCCATGCATATTGGTAATTTTGCTAAATAACTTACAGACAGACAACTTAAAAAGGTTGGGTTAGGATGGCTCGTGTAAATTGATACATAGTTAAGTGGCCCTGTTCTTTTTTTTAACTTTGGTTAGCCTGTTTGGAAGTTATTTTGCAAAATTACCAATATGCATGCCAGGAATTTTGCAAAATAACCGATTTTGCAAAAAAAAGTAACAATCAAATAAGGTTCATATTGGAATCACATGAAACAACAAAGGTATATAGTGATTTACAAACAATTCCAATCAGCGTAAAAAAAAATTTGGTGTTCTATTCTCCCATCTTTTTATCTCAAATAGTAAGCTTGCTATGAATCATTGCATACAATTATCTCTAATGTTGTGCAGTCAAGTGCAGTGAGGTGAGTAACAGGCCAGACCCCGAACTCACAGGAGAGCGCCTACCCAAACCCAAGTGTGTTAAGATACCTGTGTTAGCACCTTCGAGAGAGAGAGAGAGAGAGAGAGAGAGAGAGAGAGAGAGAGAGAGAGAGAGAGAGAGAGAGAGAGAGAGAGAGGGGGATGTATTAATGGTACACCACCGATTATCCGGTAACTTATGTCCGGCACCTCCTTTAGTCCGGACAAAATTATGAGGGGGCACTTAACTTCCCCCCCTTCCTCCCAGCCAGGGTGAAGGTAGTTTTAGGCTTAAAGTTTTTATCTTATAAAATGTAGCTGACTACAGTCCGTGCAGAAAGTTAGGTCGTAATAGGGCCGATGAACAAACTTCTCGCGTAAACAAGTTCATATGTTGTGAAGGCTGTCCTGGGATGCGAGATGTTAGTACGCTTGGTTGGTTGGCAAGTGGTGACACTTGGCAACTGAGCACACGTCACGGCTTACTCTCAGTGCACCTCTGACAAACGTGAGGGGAAGATTAACTCTGCGGGTTTGCGAGCCCCGTGGTCATTTTTTGCCTCATTTACGGTGCATTACCCCGACGTAGTGGCCATCAGAGATGTCCAGGAGGGTTACTATAAGGAACGACATTGCAGCAGTGACTGCATTGTACAAAGCAAATCATGTGTGTTGTGCAGAAACTTGTGAAACATTACCGTGAGCTTGGAGAGGACATGTTGCCAGCTCCCCTACCCAAGTCTGGTAGGCCTAAATTATTGTCTCCATGGACACTTGAGGTTATTTCACGCCAAATTAAGTCCATTCCCGCCCTCACAGCACACGAAGTGAAAGAGAGCAAACCCCCGTCTTCTCAGCCACGTCTCCTTACACTGTGTTCGGCAATCCTTTCATGATGCCCTTGGATTTAAGAGCTTCCGTGCACCGTTGTAAACCTCTACTGACGAAGAGACAGAAGGAAAATAGAGTGAAATTTTGCAAGAAATATGCAATGCAGGGTTTAGAGTCATGGAGGAGTGTTTTGTGGTCTGACAAGGCTACGTTTTTTGTGACTGGCAGTGGTGGAGAGAGGGTGTACCGCCCTCCTCACTCGGATGCATATCTCCAACAGTACACAGTGAAGACTGTTAAGTACCCTGCTTCGCTTATGGTTTGGGCTTGCTTTACGTATTATGGTGTTGGTGAACTAGTAATCCTCCCAAGAACCAGATGATGAATCAGTACAACTATCTTGAGCTGCTCAGTGATTTCCTACTTGAATCATCTGATAGAGCCTTTTCATGCAAGACGGTGCCCCATGCCACACTGCTAAAAATGTAATACAGTGGCTCAGGGTTGGAAAAAATCATGATTTTTTTTTAAATAAAAAGAAATTGATTTATTTGATTTAAATCGGATTTTTTATTTAAATCGATTTTTTTATTTTTTTACTAATTGCATCAAAATAGTATTTTTTAACCAAAGCTTATTCAGGATAATAAACAGAAAATTGGCATTAAGATATTTATGCAGTAGATGTACCAATGGAATTTAACACAATAATATTCTTTTTGTAAAATCAAAGAAAACTGGTAACATATCTTACATTTGAGTGCACAAATCCAAACTTAATATTGAAATTTAACATAAATGCTCTTATAGGATTACTGTTTCAAAAATTAATAACTTAACTTCTTCAAGTCAACAGAATAATATTCTCATTTTGTAAAAAAAAATAATACTGGTAACAAGATCATTTTCTTACATTTGTAGGATTATAGTGAAGTAAGAATTACCGGTAATAACTTCAAGTCAACACAATATTCTCATTCTGTAAACAACAAAAATAGTTCAGAACATTTAAATTAGCTTAGTTGAACATTGAAATGCTTATGTACTGTGACAAGCTAAGATGCCTTTTCATGTCCTAGGCGATCTCTTACCTTTGAGTGTACAAATCCTTATGTGGAAAAAATTCTCTCAACCCCTGCTGATGATGCAACAGCTGTAAATAATTGCCTAGGAACATCCATTACAGTTGGTCCTCGTATTACGCGGTTAATGTAACCCGGAGGGTACTGCGGAAAGTGAGAAACGCGTAAAGTGAATAACATAACATATGGGATTAATTGAAATGGAGTCCAGGCCGGTCCCCAAACTCCACTTTTTGACGACACACAACTATGTTGTAGTAAAAATATTATCTTAACTTTATGATGGCATGCACACACAATTAATAATTAAGAGAAATATCAATAATATTAGGTTTTTTAACACTTACATTAGTAGAAAAGATGGCTGGGCACACGGGGATGGGCGGTTGGTTCCGAGGCAGAGGGCAGATTATTGGCCCTCACCTGTGTCACTTGTATCAATTGTATCACTATCCACCACAGAGGCTTGCAGGGCCTCTTTGTCAAACCCCCCAAAGTTCATATAAGTCCATATCCTCACTATAATTATCACTATCACTGACTTGGGCCGGCTGTAGTGGGTGGCGGGTGAAGAACTCGGTAATGTTTTGGTGACTGGGCGACCTTGTGCGCACCATTTTCGCGCCTCTTACACAACATGGCGGGAGGTTTGGATCCAAAAATGGCGCGGCTTGCCAGCCGCTCTCCGCGTAATGGGGTTCACGACCGCGGAATGTGAAAATGTTAGGTTCTGGCAAGGCACCGCGTTAACGGTGAAACGCGGATTGTGGGACTGCGTAATAGGAGGACCAACTGTACATTTTCTGTCATATCATTGGCAAAATACTGCCACCAAGCAAGGGGTGAGAGAGATTTTACATCTTTACCAAAATAGACCTCTTTAAATGGTGCACTTCTTCCATGGAAGGACATTAATGTTGAAAGTAAATGTGGAAGAGACTTTCACACATACTGTTCTGCAATGTCTCACTGCTCAGGAGTCAGATGTCTGCCCTGATACCTTGGATCTATCACATTAGCTAGAAAATGGGCAGGTGTCAATGCTACTTTGATTCTTTTTTCAAAATTATCCATATCCTTCTTATCTGTTAAATACTCCTTAATATCAGTTTTCAGTTTTACCCAGATTTCTACAGCATCACTTAATAGGGCATGTTCTCTCTGGACACAGTCCAATGCCAGCGCAATAGACTTAGGCCTCTATAAATAGTCTTCTGCATTTCTTTTTAATACCATATTAACTTTCCTTTCAATTTTCTTATCAATGTCTTCACTATTTTCTTTGCACACTTTGACAAGGGTCTCCAAGTTCTTTAAATAAGATTCAATAGAATCTGTCACTGTGTTCCATCGTGTGTCTGATGGCATTACTAGCATTGTTCCTCCTGCTCTTCTATACAAAGATCCTGGGATGTGATGATTTCTGAAGTACTTAATGATTTCAGTAATGTGCTCCTTAATGTTCTTGATTTGCAGGTCTTGTGAAAGCAAATTTAACAGGTGTGCAGAGCAACCATATGTTATAATGGATTTATCTTGTCCGAATTCACTTCTCATTTTTGCCATATTAGCAGCATTAGCTGTTACACAGCTTCTTACTGTGCATCCAAATTTGTCTTCACACTTTTTTGTAGCACATTCAGCTAATTTCAACAGATATTCAGCTGTGTCTTGATTCTATGTCTATAGAGTCAACAAGATAAATACGGTTGTCCGCTGTTAAAGTTATACATACTATAGGCTCATTATGGACATTACGCCATCCATCCATGGCCATGTAAACTGTTTTCCCACTAAGTTCTTCTGAATAATTCTTAATCACTGAATCGTAGGCTTGATCCAAAAAGAGACCCTCCAATTTGACGTCTATTAGGTGGAACATATGCTGGTCTTAGCATTTAATCATCTTGATAAACTCTTCATGCTCCACTGTTCGAAAGGGGGAATTTGTTGCATATACTGTATATAATTAGCAACTTGATGTTCCAAAGTGACTTTTTCAGACTGAGTAGTTTTTATCACAAAACGAGTTATGCTTCTTTGTTCCATAGAACTATCCCTCTTATCTCTCTTAAATGGTGAGGGAGAAGGAGCATCTGATATATCTTTAACTAGAGATGATAATGAAAAAGCTTTTGAAAGTGAGGTGCTTGGAAGAGGTGATGAGAAAACAGTTATTAGTAAAAAAAATCATTTTGATTTAAATCATGATTTTTTTACTCTGATTTAAATCGATTTAAATCATGTGATTTAAATCATAACAACCCTGCAGTGGCTCAAAGACTGTGAGGTACCTTTCTTTAATGACTGGCCTGGAAGTAGCCCAGATCTCAACCCAATAGAAAATTTGTGGTCCATTGTTAAGCTTCGTTTGCGCAACACTGACACATCACCAATCCCGAAGCTAGAGGCAGCTATCAAGGATATCTGGGCTAACTTGCCACCTGAACTCTTGCAAAACCTTGCTAAAGGACTGCCTTAAGTGCAAAGGGAACATTACAAAGTATTAATTGAAGTGGTAAATGTTACTTGACTTTATTTACATAACATAACAGTCAATTTGCATTTTTTTCCAGCAGACGAACTAACTTTTCACGCAAACTAGACTTAGCAGAATATAAATTGCATTGCTGCAATCCATGTAATATAGTGATTAATTTGAGTATAAACATCACATAGTTTGCACAAGAGATATCAATTTTAGTCTAGTGTAGTACATTTGTGTACAGTCAACCCTTGCTTTACGCGTTTCCACGTTTACGCGGTACCCTGCCGAAACCGGAATGCTCACATTCCGCGGTGCGTGTACCCCTTTACGCGGGTGAAGTATAATTTTTTTATTTAGCTCATAAAATTCATACAAATTATCCGGCCAGAATATAATTTACATTGCTGGAATTCTTACAATTTGATGATCATTTTGAATATAAGCATCATTGATTTTACATTAGACATACAAATTTTAGATCTAATGTAAGTATTTTGTTTACTCTGAGTAAATATGTTATCTTTTGTGCAAAATATATGACATTTATATTCAAAATATTCCTGGTCTTACAAGGAATCCAGCAATGTCAATTATATTATCCTAACTTTAGTCTGAGGTAATATTTATTACTAAAAAGGTAAATATTCTTGTTTCTCCCACACATTTATCTGGTAGGGAGGGACCGACCGACCATCTGGCGCGGTTGGAAGAGGGGGGAGGCAAGGTGGGGTACTTTGATTGACAGAGTGTTGTGAAGAATATTTTTTTTTTTTATTAACTGAAGATATTGGTTTTGCTCATAAAATTCATACAAATTACCCGACCAGAAAATAATTTACATTGCTGGAAATCTTACAATTTGATGATCATTTTGTATATTAACATCATAGATTTTGCATTAGACATACAAATTTTAGATCTAATGTAAGTATTTTGTTTACTCTGAGTAAATATGTTATCTTTTGTGCAAAATATATGACATTTATATTCAAAATATTCCTGGTCTTACAAGGAATCCAGCAATGTCAATTATATTAACCTAACTTTAGTTTGAGGTATTATTTATTACTATACCTTAAAATCTAGTGGTTTCCCCCCAAAATTTCTCAGAGGGAAGAGCCAGCGAGTGTAGTGTGAGAAGAAGGGGAGGGAGTTGAGTCCATTATTTGAATGGACATTAACTTGGCGACTGTATTTCTCTTAAGTATTAATTGTGTGCATGTACCATCATAAAATTAAGATGTTATTTTTACTAGAACATAGGTATTGTGTCGGAAAAAGTGGAGTTTGGGGGTCAGCCGGTCTCTATTTCATTTAATCCCATATGTTATGTTGTTCACTTTACGTGTTTCTCACTTTCCGCGGTACCCTGTGGGTTGAATTAACCCCGTAAAGTGAGGGTTCACTGTACTACAGTAAAAGTCCAAAAACCCGGATGCCAAAAATCCGGACCACCCGAGAATCCGGACTTTTGGAAAACTAATTAGTTTTTTTTTTTTTTCAGCGGGCTTTTGTGTATGTGCGCATGCGTGAGCGCCACAGCTGCACAGCGACAATAAGCGACCACGTGGTCGCCACTTTAAAACGAGCAATCAAACTGTGACAACATACCGTATATACTCATCTATAAACCCCCCCTCGTTTATCTGTCGACCCTGATTTTTTGACCAAGAAATCGTTAATTTATGATATTCCTCGTTTATAGTTCGACCCACATTTTTGAGGGTAAGGGAACAACAAAACCTTCAGTAAAAACGCTCTACGTCCTATAAACTGAAACACGAGTGCCCAAGGCTAAGTGTTTACCATTTATTATTACAACACTTTACACTGAAACGCGGGTAGTTTCAACAAAAATATTGTATATTTCCATTCAAGTATTTATTCAGGTCAATTAGGAGGGAATATTATTGTAATACAACAGTTTTTTAACTAAACCATTCGAAAAGTGATTACGGTAACATCTTTTGAACGAAAGAAAGCCAAAGTCATTGTTTTCGTCACGATTTGATCCCACTTTCCACTGTAATACGGACGTCATTTTAGCAAAAATATTACATTTCCGTGAATGCATTATATCAAGCAGAGTATGAATAGAACAATATTTTGAGTCTTACTCTTTCCATTTACAGATTACTGTACAAGCCCATAATAATGGCTCCTAAAGTAGATAAACTTCATTGTGTGAAGAGAAAGAAGAACACGTTGAAATTGAGTGACAAACTTGAAATAATTAAGAAACTGGTACAGTACGTGGTGTGAGCAATACTGTTCTAATGGAAAATACAGCATTGGAAAGTCTACAATTTATGATATCAAAAAGGCAAAGAATAAAATTCTAGAATTCACAGCTTTTTCATAAAAACTGCTCGTTTTGATAAATGAAGCATGCTATATTTGCTAATGAATAAACTATCAAAATGTACCTGTTCATCTCTTCTTTATTCCTCCTTAAATTTTAATTTTAAAAGTACTGCCTGAGAATCCGGAAAATCCGAAAATCCGGACCGACCCAATCCCCAAGCAGTCCGGATTTTTGGACTTTAAATGTAGTATTTTAACTCATATTTTCGGGAAGATATATGTAACTTTCTACACTTATTTTTACTCATTTACATGCACACACCATCCTAAATATATACTGTGAAAAAAGTAAAAGAAATAATTGTCCTCGGGGGACACCTGTAATAAGTTAATTCCTAACATTTTTATGACTAGTGCAAACTATGGTTTGTTTATACTTAAATTAATCACTATCTTACAAGAATTACAGCAATGCAAATTGTATACTGTCAAGTCAATTCAGTGACATTTTATAGGGGAAACTAAAACAACTCCTGTTTTGATAACTACGCACTTTATTATTTCCCTTCCCTGACAGCTGTCAACACGCCAACCCCCCCGTCCCCTTCCTCACAGCCAGGGTGAAGGCAATTTAGGGTTAAAATTTTTATCATATAAAATGTCACAGACAAGACTTAGCAGAATACAAATTACATTGTTGGAATCCTTGTAATATAGTGATTAATTTGAGTATGAAAATCACATAGTTTAATTTAAATTTCTAGCAGTCCACGGTGCTTTAGACACACAGGAGGTGCACTGTTGGATTATTATTACCCGACCTCGGGGCAAAACGGATAATACGGCAAGGCTTTGGAACCAAGGGTGCCGGAAAATCTGTGGTGTACCTGTATAGGATTTCTTGCACAAATAATAAAAATGTAACATAGGATTTCTTGCATGCGTGCACACACACACACACACACACACACACACACAGCAAATCAACACCTGGGACTTTTTTCCTAACTTTGGATTTTCATAAACCGGATCTTAATAAATAAGGGAGTGTCTGCATTACCCTAGTAATACACTAATTCCTTTTTTATAAGTGAAGATATGTTCTTTACTAATCCTTATCCTTAAAAATACTAAACTCAGTACAGTATAGTCTGGATTTACGCGGTTTTTGTTTACGCGTTTGGTCATTTACGCGGTACCTTGCCAGAATGAAACGTTTTAATTACACGGTAAATTTGGTCATTTACGCAGAGAGGTCCAGACGCGCCGTGCCATTTTTTACTCACGCTGTCCATTCTTGACTATATGCAGGATAGAGGCGCGGTGAGGGGTGAGCATTAGGCCGCGCCTACGTTATCGCTGACGTCATATGACATATCGGACTGTGATTGGGCCACTCAACCTTACCACCCAGGCATTCCCTCCGCCGCTAGCTATGATTGGTCTAATGTAAAATGACGTGCCCTGCCACCAGAAGGTAATAGTCGCTGACCTAGTCGGGCCAGTCTCTTTGTTCTCAGTCCGCGTATACAGTTCTCTCTTGTGCCCGCTATTCCCCTCACAATGGCTTCCACTGGACCCCCACCACCCGAGAAAAACCTTGAATTACCTGGACCAAGCCATGATTGTGTGAAGGAAATCATTGAGTTGGGGGAGAAAATTAAGCTCATCCTTGACAACGACCCAGACAAGCATCGGTATGAAGATTCTAATAACCATCTGACAAAAGTTATGGAGCCGTATATCCAGATCTATCTCGACAACATCAATGCCAGTCGTCAAAGTAGTATTAAGGACTTCTTCGCCCGCAACCCACCACAACCACAGCCAGCCCAAGTCAGTGATAGTGACAGTGAGGATATGGAATTTGAGGGGTTTGTTTGGGAGGCCCTGCAAACCTCTGCGAGTAGTGAAAGTGATTCACTGGAGGGCAACTAATCTGCCCTCTGCCTCGGAACCAGCCGCCATCCACGTGTGCCGACCCATCTTTTCTACTAACGTAAGTGTTAAAACACCTAATATTATTAATATTTCTCTTAAATATTAATTGTGTGTGCATACCATCATAAAATTAAGATGTTATTTTTACTACAAGGTACATATTGTATCGGAAAAAGTGGAGTTTGGGGGTCAGCCCAGTCTCTATTTCAATTAATCCCATATGTTCTGATATTTCGTTTACGTGGACCTCCACGGGTTCAATTGACCGTGTAAATGCAGACTATACTGTAATCACAAACTAAAATTGGAAGTGGGAAAATTATTGTTTCTAAAAACTATTAGCTACCCAAATTGAAAAAGAAATATGCAAATCAATAGCTTTCTTCTACATTTGGAAAAACACATTCAAATTACCAACCTTAAGACCAAGGACTTTATTATTTTTAAAAAGGTGAGCAATACCACCAGTGAGTGCTGTTACAGCTTTATCCTTGGCTCCCATCAATTTCTCCAGGTTCAGCTTTACATTGTCTACCTGAAAGTCAAAACAATAAAAATTAATTATACAGAAAACAGTACTGTATATCACATATTACAAGGGCACAAAACACAAATTATAAATGTATTGATCACCACCACCACCAATTTACACCCCTTTACCACACTTGCATTGGTTATCTGTGATTATCTGATGGCAGTTCAGCAAGGTGCACAGTCTCTTGCACAATTTCAACTTCTTCCAGGGTTCTTATATACCCTGACTGTCGTCTGGTGCGGGTGTGATATTTTATCTTATTTGGGGTCAATACTGCTTCAGTTTGTGAGGGAGCGAACTTTTGACTCCAGGTGTATGTACAGTAGGGAGTGACAGTTTTGCAAAAGTTTTCAAAATCTAATTGCTCGGGTTGGATTATTTGTCTATCGGCCACGCTAATTCCGAATATGTTTGAGTTTTTTACATCATTGCATTAGAAGGTTTGTGGATACTTTCGGGTTTGGCATGAAAAACGCGAAAAAACTGTATATAATAAAGGGACTGGCAATGTGGCACAACCTGTTAAAATCAAGTTATTGAATTGGATTATTCGACTACTGTGTACACTGGTTCATAATATGCTATTGTTTTACAACTCGATGCGCTACAAATTATGCCGATATTTTTGTTGCAAGTCACCACATACGTATATTTCGAAAACCAGGGCCCAATATTACCAACGGCGTGGATAGATTCCGTGGAATGAATTCAGGACATTCCCGCTCATGGAACATTACCAAACTCCGTATATGTGCCAATGGCAGGCCAATGGCAATATTTACAGAGTTTGTTGAGGCTCCCTGGACGGGAATGCCCTGAATTTATTCCACGGAATCTATTCACGCCGTTGGTAATATTCGTCCCAGGACTGATCAACGAATTCAGCCCAAGTAGCTTGACTTGGACAGTTAAGGACAAAATCTCAGTCCGTACTTTTGAATAAAATATTGTTCAATAGGTGGTGATATTGAAGTGCTGAAAGTTGTTTTTTCTGTGTTGTTTTGTAGTTAGTTCAAAGGGCTGCCACCAAGATGGGTCGTCCTAAGATTAGCAACACTCAGCTGCGCCAGGGTAACGATAAGGTGTTCGGGGTTCGGATGCCTCTGCCATCTAATAAGTTGCCTCTGAACAAGGAAGTTGGAAGTGCCCTGGCTTATGAAGCAGAAAACGAGAGGTTAAGGAGAAGAACAAATGCTTTTGATTATATGGATGCCACCAACAAGGTGACTGAGAAGTTCTCAGTCAAGCAATTAGATTTTGAAAACTTTTGCAAAACTGTCACTCCCTAATGTACAGTACAGGGTACCTATATTTTCCTTCGGTCTCTGAAGTTGTGCCTGATTTATCAACCATTCGCATCTTCGTCTAGTATTTTTTGCAGCAACGTCTTTCTTCATTACCATGGCTTTTGGAACACGGTTACTAATATCAGCTAACTTCAATATGGATTGAAATGATTCAAATTAGGAAATAAAATAAAGAACTATAATTATATTACATGTTTTATTTGCTTTAGTTTAGCTTCTACAGGCATCCTCGATAATTGCGGGGTTAGGTTCCAAAAAACTACCATACATATCTAATCACATAACATATGGGAAAACTTAGTTTCATCCCACTATGTGAAAGATGCATCCCTTTACTGACCAAAATATACTGTACCCCCAAATATATGTAGGTACACTAAAAGACATAATACTAGTAACATATCTTTACTAATGAAAGAATAACAAATAATGTACAGTACTGGACAATATTGTATCACGAATGACAGTCATGGTAGAACGAGTGATAGGTGCAGTGTCGGTGAGATGCAGTGGGTGGGAGGGAAAAAGGAAGGAAGGTGGGAAGTGGGTGAGAGGCACAGGATATCACGTTGATCTGGTCTGGCGGTGGTGGTAGACATTATAGTAAGTGGAGAGGTGATGATGCGTCAAATGGTTTGTTTGGTAACACTGGCTGCAGCATTGCCAGACACAACTGAACAGCTGATGTCTACCCACAAAATTGAGGGTAAGTATAAATGAACGTCATATTCCTTCCTCATTATGTTGCATAAATTTTAAATTATGGAGAAAGGTGGAGTGGAAGGAAGTAGTAACACACAATGGGCGAGTTATGGAAGAAAGTAGTAACACACATTGGGAGTGTTACCAAGCCATATTTATCTTTATCGGGAACATTGGAACATTCAACCAGAGAATACACACGTCTTCATCACTTGGTTGGATCGGGAACCTTAACCCTCTTGTTCACAGGTGCCATGGTGGAGGGTTAAATAAGTTACAAAAATTGCACCAAAAACAAGCACAGAGCAGGAAACCGTCTTCAAACACTAACCAAAACAGTGCGGGAAAATAAATGCTGTTGCCGGAAGGTGGCGCCACAAACCATGCTGCCATCTCTTGGCAGTCGCTGCTACCACTGGCTCTCACAGACCCGCCGCTGTCCTATGACAATTCTGCGATAACCCAGATCAATCAGTGACCAGTGATAAGCGTACACATGATCGCAATTGAGTATACCGTGATAAGCCAGATCAGCGATTTTCGGGTCCCATAATTATCGAGGATACATGTACAGTAGGTCCTCTCTTTACACCATGGTTCCGTTCCTGAAAACAGCGATGTTAACGGAAACAACGTTAACGGAATCAATTTTACCCATAAGCAATAGATAAGATACGGGAGTTACGTTCTGCAGCCTCCCTTGACCCATAAAATACATTACCGTATATCACGGCCTATAAGGCGGCGGGGTGCATAAGACGCCCCCCCCAAATTTCCATTTAAAAAGTAGCTTTTGAGCTCTATTTGCTGTATAAGACCAGTACCCCAAATGTGACACTTACCCACTGACTCAGTAGTCCTTTACCAACCATCCTTGATTTTTTAAAATAAGGCCAATTCACTTCAAGTAATGTCATCAAATTATACCCGCTGGTGTAGTGTAAACACTAGTGACGTCACTGAAGCGTCTGCTATTTACCGGTAACTGGAACTAATGTCGGTATCGAGGAAAATTTTTCCATTTACTTGAAATGGATTTACCGATTTATTTGTTTATTTATTTATAATATACTGTAACATATTAAACACACTGCAAGTATTTTCTTTCATTTCTACGCTTGCTTCACACGAGACGATCGGTGGTGGGAGTGTTCCCTCGTCTCGGTGGTGTGGCTGTGTTCCGACTATTTATACAACAGGTGGTTCAACAGCAACCACCGTATTCTAATTGTGGTGTTTCATTAGGATTTGAGTGAAAAAGGTTACCGGTATATACTTACTACATACATTTATTACACAAATATATATATATATATATATATATATATATATAATCAACGACCTCACCAGCAAGGAATCGAACCCTCGACCTACTGGGTGGCCCTAGGGAACGCTTACCGGCTAGCCCACAAGGACACTAAAAGCAGTTCTAGACTCTGTTATATTTCACACAAAGCCTGTTCATCGAGCTGATGGCGCCGTGAACCTCATTGGGAAACTGCCCGTGCCTCGTATGTGGTGTCAGTAGCATTTTACCGAATCCAGCTGGTATGAAACGCGAGGTACATATATATACTTCATTTTTAGTCCATTTAACACGCGGACTTTGAACATATAATCAACGACCTCACCAGCAAGGAATCGAACCCTCGACCTACTGGGTGGCCCTAGGGAACGCTTACCTGCTAGCCCACAAGGACACTAAAAGCAGTTCTAGACTCTGTTATATTTCACACAAAGCACGAGGCACGGGCAGTTTCCCAATGAGGTCCACGGCGCCATCAGCTCGATGAACAGGCTTTGTGTGAAACATAACAGAGTCTAGAACTGCTTTTAGTGTCCTTGTGGGCTAGCCGGTAAGCGTTCCCTAGGGCCACCCAGTAGGTCGAGGGTTCGATTCCTTGCTGGTGAGGTCGTTGATTATATGTTCAAAGTCCGGGTGTTAAATGGACTAAAAATGAAGTATATATATGTACCTCGGGTTTCATACCAGCTGGATTCGGTAAAATGCTACTGACACCACATACGAGGCACGGGCAGTTTCCCAATGAGGTTCACGGCGCCATCAGCTCGATGAACAGGCTTTGTGTGAAATATAACAGAGTCTAGAACTGCTTTTAGTGTCCTTGTGGGCTAGCCGGTAAGCGTTCCCTAGGGCCACCCAGTAGGTCGAGGGTTCGATTCCTTGCTGGTGAGGTCGTTGATTATATGTTCAAAGTCCGCGTGTTAAATGGACTAAAAATGAAGTATATATATGTACCTCGCGTTTCATACCAGCTGGATTCGGTAAAATGCTACTGACACCACATACGAGGCACGGGCAATTTCCCAATGAGGTTCACGGCGCCATCAGCTCGATGAACAGGCTTTGTGTGAAATATAACAGAGTCTAGAACTGCTTTTAGTGTCCTTGTGGGCTAGCCGGTAAGCGTTCCCTAGGGCCACCCAGTAGGTCGAGGGTTCGATTCCTTGCTGGTGAGGTCGTTGATTATATGTTCAAAGTCCGCGTGTTAAATGGACTAAAAATGAAGTATATATATATATATATATATACTGAATATACTATGTACAAAAAATGAATGTTCAATGAATTATTTATGGTGCATGAGGGTACTGGCCACTTCAGACGGGCTATAAATAGCCTTGTTATCTCCCCTCCATCTCACCCCGAGCCAGAAGGAAGCGTCTTGGTAAATAACATGTTTGCTTATTTTCCATTTACTTGAAATAAATTTACCGAATTATTTGTTTATTTATTTATTTGTAATATACTGTAATATATTAAACACACTGTAATTATTTTCTTTAATTTTTGTATTTATTTATAGTTAGTTACTTAAAATAAGGCCAATTCACTTCAAGTAATGGCATCAAATGTTACCAGCTGGTGTAGTGTAAACACTAGTGACGTCACTTAAGCGTCTGTAATTAACCGTCGATAGTTTCAAGAATTAATGCACTCATTTACTGAATATTCTTTGTAAAAAAATAAAATTTAAATCAATTATTTATAGGAGATAAATATTATTATCAGTAAATATACCGATACCCGGTATGCATTACTGACCACCTCCACTGCTAAAAATAGCCCAACTCGCGGTCACTTTCCCTTTCTTGTCTCCTCACTGGCAAATGGGGGGGGCGTGTGATGATAGCTGTGTTTATTACAGGGGTATAAATCCCTTTTACGGTATGTTAGACAGGTTTATAATACATTTTTATTATTTTAATATACCGGTAATCTTACTTTGAATCCAGCTTGCCAAACGTAAGTTTCAGTATAAAATAATTAGTGGTAAGACCTTGTGAGTGGCTTACGATGTTTTCATCACCACTCTTGACACACTAAACCACAATATTTAAGAGGTAAGAATTTTAAACTTGGGGGTTTAGACGACCCCCTAACTTTGGGCAGATTTTTTTAATGTTCAAATTTCGTCTTATAGGCCGTGATATACGGTACATATCCAGAAATTTAATGGCCTTTTTATAGAAAATAGTATATATATAAATAAACTTACTCATTTTGTATTGTACTCACTGATGGGCAGAGTGGTGGAACGAGCGTGTACTGGTCCGGATAGTACGTACCCTGTACAGTTGTGGGGGTTAGACCTAGCGCAGCAGCAATGTCCACCACACGTTCACCTTTCTCAAAACGATTTAAAACCTCCATTTTTGTAGCAAGGCTAATGGTCTTACATTGCTTCTTCATAACACTGGCATCAGTAGCAGTTGATGGGTGCTTGGAAGCCATTTCGAATGGTTAGAGTACAGTATTAAGATAAAAAATACTTAAACACGCACCAACGCTGTGGAAGCCTCACAAAGACTGGCAACGCTTGGGGACGCTGTGACGCTTGATGAGTGAGAGTAGCACGCCAAGATGAGAGAGGGTGATGCGCAGTACAAAGTAGTCCGTGACGAAGTTATACTGAATCGGTGGGACATTATCCGAATCATGGGTTTCTAAGAATAGTGACATTACGTATAACGAAACAGCGTTATCGGGGCAACGTTAAACGAGGACTTACTGTACTACAGTAAAGAGGAGTAAGACAGGGTGGTGTGTTTGGAATAATCTCACTCACAAACTTAAACTAGTTGTATGCTGCTTAATCCCGAGGGTTGCAAGTTTGTGAAGTTCTACTGTAAAATGCATCTTAAAATATATTTAATAGCCAACCTCCAGTATGTCCTCAGGATATGACCAGGTATCCGGTACTCGGTTACAAATTAAATTCAGTTTCAGGCACACACCCCTACTTTTAAGGACTCGACTTTTTCATGTACCCTTTCACTCCCATTTATTAGGGCTCCTGAGAATTTCTTCAATTCACTAGCCAAAATACACAGCACAAATGGCACTATAATTGGTCAAATTTTCAGTGTGCTAAGTTTTACAGGTACAAAAACATTTTATTTATGTTGTACGGATCTTACCTCAATTCCACGTTCCAAAAAATCTTTGCTTTTCGCCATGTGATAATAGTGGGAGTTATTGAGAAGAGCCTTGGATGGAATACAGCCCACATTGAGACAGGTCCCTCCATACGTGGAATTCTTCTCCACACAAACTGTCTGTTGAAAAATCACACAATCAGTTTGAAAATCCTCAGGAACAAATTTCACATACTAAAGAAAATAAATACAAAGATGCAACAACATTTCCACAGCCAGCTTGGAACCTAAGAGATATTTTCAATGGTCCACAAACACACACACAAAAAAATCATAAAACATCTACATAAAACATCTACATTAGCTAAAGTATTCACTCAAGCTAAAGTTAGTTGATTTATGTAAAACTTGTTGGATTGCCTGGCACAATTTTTTTTTTACGGGGAAAAGCCCACCGGGGCACAGATCATCGACCCCCAACTAGACTTAGGGGGTGAAAAAATAAGAGTAAAAAGAAAATGATTATATTAATCTACACCACAAAGATGCCAGAAAATCAGCTTTTTGAAGTGAGATAGATTGTATGAGTATGAGAACACAGAAGAAGGCAGAGCATTCCACAGTTTGGCTGTGTGAAGAAAAAAAGGATGTACTATAACGGGTTATTCCAGTGTGACCGACATCCACAGAGAAATGGTGGGCACCACGGGCAAGATGAGTGCTACGAGCCCACAGCCTTGTCGGCGATACACAGGATGCCAAATCCACGGAACATTGCCCGTTAAAGTACCTGTAAAAGATTTCTAGATATTTGGCAAGCTTTATATATCTCGTCAAAACTAAGGCAAATATTGCTGAGGATGGAGATTTCTGTACGTAGAGTCAATTTCTAATGCAAAATCAGTTCCTTGCAATTATGCAATATGAGTAAAAAGTATAGATTAATTAACTTTTCTTGAAAAATAATCAGTAAGTGAGACAAGACTAACCAGACAACTTTCTCAAAATCGGAAAAAATTCCTTATCCCCGGAATCTTTTCCGATTACTGTGAAAAGTTTCCGAGTGTCCAAACTAGACATCCTGCACAGACGGACATTAGCCCACTTCCCCAGAAACTATCGGACTCTGTAAATACAGTTCTAATTAAGTTAGAAACTCCATTTCTTTACTTTAATAATCCAGAATAATTTATCAAAAAATTTGGTGAAATAAAAATATTTAAAAATTAAATATCTATATGATATGGATGCGAATGAAACTGTTTGTACAGCAAAGACTGTTATTTTCTACTCCCATGGAGCTGTGGGGGATTACTGGGTCTCGTGTAACTGACCTGACCTGACCTGACGTAATGTTAGGTGGAGGTAAGGTGGGGGATTAGTGGTCCCATATGTCACCCTTTCTTGGATGGGGAATTAGAGGGTCTCATGACCTGAAGATGTCTTGAATAAACAAAAAACCTAAAGTATTTTTTAGGAGATTGTGATAAGTATAAATGAGCAAAGTTGTATCCCTTCAACATTACATACATTACATAATATTTTAAAATATGGAATGAGAAAGCAGAAAGGTGTGGGTAATTAGAGAAATGGAGTGGAAATGAGTGTTGCCAAGCACTCCTCAACAGCTGATATTTAACTCGCTACCACGCAGTCACACACACGCATATTTGTCATACAATAAGACCCTCACCCCTCATGATGCTTAATTTGCTTGTTGGGGGTGTATGAGTGGTCTATAAGTGGTGTTGGAGTGTGTGTGGGGAGGGTGTGATGTTGAAGTGTGTGTGTGTGGGTGGTTGCTGGAGGGAGTGTGTGTGGGTGGTTGCTGGAGGGAGTGTGTGTGGGTGGTTGTTGGAGGGAGTGTGTGTGCGTGCTTAAATTATTAGTTTCTATCCTCAAGTCTCTGTATACAGAACTAAACAAAGAATTTATTCAAAACTTTGTAACATTCGATACCATAATATCCTGACCACTGGGACTGTTATACTGTACAGACTTTTCCCTGTGAAAAAGCCATAATTTTGAACAGCATATTACTCTACTCATTTTGTTCTATGCTAAAGGACTAAAAATTTTATCGCTTGTGCAAACTAAGAGATGTTTATACTCAAATTAATCGCTATCTTGCAACGATTCCAGCAATGCAAGTTATTTATATTTGTTGTAATAAGTTATAGTCCATGAGTAGAGAAATCCAGCATTACCCTAGAGGATGGTCTTCCCACCCACGCATCAACCATGTGAAGATGTGGCTAAACATGATGCACTCTTTCATAACGCCAGGAACCCTTGTCCCTAGGCCCCTCGCAGGAAGGTTTGGAGTGATTTTATCACAATTTTCTTAGATTTACTGCTAGAACCAGAAATAAAAATTTGGACAGATTTTCCAGATTTTTTTCGGAAAATGTTCCTGATTTTCAGCCTCGGAATTTGTTCCCAAACCCGGAATCTGGGAAATTTTCCAGAAAAATTCTGAGCAAATTTCAATTCCGGCTATTAGAGAGTTCTGAGTTCGAGGGATTCCGGCTAACGGAGATATTACTGTACAGTATACAATGAGCCCTCGAAGATCTTGACTAAAACGGGGGAACACCTGAGGAGTGCTTGGCAACACTCATTTCCACTTCAACTCTCTAATTAAACATACCTTTCTGCTTTCTCACTCCATTTATACTTATACTACTTTAGGTTACATGTTTATTCAAGACATCTTCAGGTCATGAGACCCACTAATTCCTCAGCCAAGAAAGGGTGACCTGACATTCCATCAGGTCAGTAATACGAGACCACTAATCCCCCACCCTGCCTCCACCTGACATTGAGTCAGGTCAGGCCCTCCCCCCAAAAATACTTTAACTTTCATCTTTATTCAAGACCTTTTTAGAAAATTCTCTCGATTCTCAATCTTGGAAAAGTTGTTCCTAAAGGCATAATGTTTTTTCTTAAATTCCAGCTTTGCGAATGATTTTCAAAGCAAATTTCAGTTCCAGCTATCGGAGATTTCCGGGTTTGAGGGATTCCGGCTAACGGAGATATTGGTGTAATGTATAACATACACCCATATGAGAAATTAATAGCGAGATAAAGGAATAAGTTAATGGTAAAGGTACAAGTACTCATATGTGCAGATGGTACTACAGTACTCATACTGCAGTTACCTGCAGTGAAGAAGCTGATAAGCAATCAGATTGGTGAAAAAGGAGTGAAGAATATGGGAGTAGAGTTAATTTTGTATAAACATAAGTATTTGTCATTTCCATAATTTTTTTAAATGGGATGTGTAACAAGCCTTAGAACACATTTTTGCTAACTACAAGTTGATGGCTGTGAAAAAAAAAAGCATCACAAGTTAAAAAAATAACTGTACAGTATTACCCCGCTTTACACGGTTTCACTTCACTTTCACTTTCCGCGATTTCTCGTTTACGCGGTACCTTGCCAGAACCGGACTTGGACTTTCACTTTCCGCGGTGCATCTACTCATATATGCCTCATATACGCAGTGAAGTACAGGTAGTCGTCGACTTACGACCTATGCGACTTACGTCTGTTCGACTTTACGACCGGCGGTACGACAGTTTTGGCCCCAGCCCCAGTGTAAATAATAAACCAATTGTACTGTAGTATGCAGTGATTTACTTAAACCTGACGACCGTAACAATAATGAACAAAGAAAATGTTGATAAAATATGACTTAAAGATGATTATATTATCATTACACATTACAGTATAATATACGTAAGGTAATTATAACATAGGCCGACTTACGACCAGATCAACTTACGACCGGTCGGCCGTAACCAATCTAGGTCGTAAGTCGACGACTACCTGTATTAATTTTTTTTATTTTTTTTATTTAGCTCATAAAATTCATACAAATTACCCGGCCAGAATATAATTTACATTGCTGGAATTCTTATAATTTGGTGATCATTTTGAATATAAACATCATGGATTTTGCATTAGACATACAGTTGGTCCTCCTATTACGCGGTCCCACAATCCGCGTTTCACCGTTAACGCGGTGCCTTGCCAGAACCTAACATTTTCACATTCCGCGGTCGTGAACCTCATTACGCGGAGAGCGGCTGGCAAGCCGCGCCATTTTTGGATCCAAACCTCCTGCCATCCGCCATGTTGTGTAAGAGGCGCGAAAATGGTGCGCACAAGGTCACCCAGTCATCAAAACATTACCGAGTTCTTCACCCGCCACCCACTACAGCTGGCCCAAG
Organism: Homarus gammarus; assembly: GCA_958450375.1. Taxonomy (NCBI): domain Eukaryota; kingdom Metazoa; phylum Arthropoda; class Malacostraca; order Decapoda; family Nephropidae; genus Homarus; species Homarus gammarus. The sequence continues at coordinate 587,811 of CAUDMG010003841.1, forward strand.
TCAGTGATAGTGATAATTATAGTGAGGATATGGACTTATATGAACTTTGGGGGGTTTGACAAAGAGGCCCTGCAAGCCTCTGTGGTGGATAGTGATACAATTGATACAAGTGATACAGGTGAGGGCCAATAATCTGCCCTCTGCCTCGGAACCAACCGCCCATCCCAGTGTGCCCAGCCATCTTTTCTACTAATGTAAGTGTTAAAAAACCTAATATTATTGATATTTCTCTTAATTATTAATTGTGTGCATGCCATCATAAAGTTAAGATAATATTTTTACTACAACATAGTTGTGTGTCGCCAAAAAGCGGAGTTTGGGGATCGGCCCGGACTCCATTTCAATTAATCCCATATGTTATGTTATTCACTTTACGCGTTTCTCACTTTCCGCGGTACCCTCCGGGTTACATTAACCGCATAATACGAGGACCAACTGTACAAATTTTAGATCTAATGTAATAATTTGGTTTACACAAAGCAAATATTTTATCCTTTGTGCAGAATATATGAAGTTTACATTCAAAATATTCCCTGATATGCAAGGAATCCAGAAATGTCAATTATAATATCCTAACTTTAGTGTGAATTATTATTTATTACTATGAATGTAAATACTGTATACTATTTTCTCCCAAAGCTTCTCTGGTAGGGAGGGAAGGTGGGGGGTAGGAAGGGAGGGAGGGAGGGACTGACCCAGCTAGGGCAGAGTATTTTGATTGACAGATAGTGTCGTGAAGAATATTTTTTTTTTTTATTAACTGAAGATATTTGTTTTAGCTCATAAAATTCATACAAATTACTCTACCAGAATATAATTTACATTGCTTGAATTCTTACAATATGATGATCATTTTGAATATAAACATCATGGATTTTGCATTAGACATACAAATTTTAGATCTAATGTAATAATTTGGTTTACACAAAGCAAATATTTTATCTTTTGTGCAAAATATATGAAGTTTATATTCAAAATATTCCCTGACCTGCAAGGAATCCAGAAATGTCAATTATAATATCCTAACTTTAGTGTGAATTATTATTTATTACTATAAATGTAAATACTGTATACTATTTTCTCCCAAAGCTTCTCTGGTAGGGAGGGAAGGTGGGGGGTGGGGGGTAGGAAGGAAGGGAGGGAGGGAGGGAGGGAGGGACTGACCCAGCTAGGGCGGAGTATTTTGATTGACAGATAGTGTCCTTGAAGAATATTTCTTTGTTTATTTACTGAAGATATATGTTTTAGCTCATAAAATTCATACAAATTATCCAGCCAGAATATAATTTACATTGCTGGAATTCTTACAATATGAAGATCATTTTGAATATAAACATCATGAATTTAGCATTAAACATACAAATTTTAGATCTAAGGTAATAATTTGGTTTACACAAAGCAAATATTTTATCTTTTGTGCAAAATATATGAAGTTTACATTCAAAATATTCCCTGACCTGCAAGGAATCCAGAAATGTCAATTATATTATCCTAGCTTTAGTCTGAGGTATTATTTATTACTAAAAGTTAAAATCTATTATTTTCACCCAATCATTTCTCTGGTAGGGTGGGAAGGTGGGGGGGGGGGGGGGAGGGTTGGGACGGACGGACCCAGCTGGCTGGCGTGAGTGTGAGGAGGGGGGGGGGGGGGAGGCAAGGTGGGGTACTTTGATTGACCGATAGTGTCGTGAAGAATATTTTTTTTTTTATTAACTGAAGATATTTGTTTTAGCTCATAAAATTCATACAAATTACTCTACCAGAATATAATTTACATTGCTTGAATTCTTACAATATGATGATCATTTTGAATATAAACATCATGGATTTTGCATTAGACATACAAATTTTAGATCTAATGTAATAATTTGGTTTACACAAAGCAAATATTTTATCTTTTGTGCAAAATATATGAAGTTTATATTCAAAATATTCCCTGACCTGCAAGGAATCCAGAAATGTCAATTATATTATCCTAACTTTAGTCTGAGGTATTATTTATTACTAAACGTTAAAATCTAGTGTTTTCACCCAATCATTTCTCAGAGAGGTAGGAGCTAGTGAGCTGGGAAGAGGGGGGGGGGGGGGGGGGGAGGGATTTGAGTCCATTATTTGAATGGACATTAACCTGGCGACTGTATTTCTCTTAAATATTAATTGTGTGAGCATACCATCATAAAATTTAGATGTTATTTTTACTACAACATAGGTATTGTGTCGGAGAAAGTGGAGTTTGGGGGTCGGGCCAGTCTCTATTGGAATTAATCCCATATGTTCTGTTGTTCACTTTACGCGGTTTTCACTTTCCGCGGTACCCTGTGGGTTCAATTGACCTTACGCGGGGTACTACTGTATCTAGTTATGGGACATTACCAGTAATTTAAGTTAGATAAAAAGAATGGTGAAGTACTATGTATGGTCACTACTTTTATACAGACACATCAACAGCCAACACGAGGCTCAAGGCCTCCAAAATACTGAAAAATACTTTGGATCAAGTTAAACTGATAAAAAAAATTAAAAAGCACTGAGACTAATTAGAACAATGAGAGAAATTTATAAAATAAGGAAAAAAATACTCTGGTCATATAATTATGGATGAGGAAATAATGGTAGAGATATCAATGAGCAAAAATGAGGGCTGGAGGGCCAGGAGAGGGCAGAGACAAGGATGGACAAGTGAGATTAAAACCCGTGTGCCCGAATAGATAAAAAAATCGGAGGCGGGTGAAAATCCAAATACATTTGCATTGAACAGCCATGGTTGCCAAGAAAAGACACCGGATTGATTGTCTTCACCAACATACAGTACTGTACTAGGAAATCCTATTGCTATCCTTAATACACTGTACTGTACTATCAATGTCATAAAAAAAAAAAATTCTCACATTCATGCCTAGCTGTGCAGCCTTGATAGCTGCCACATAGCCACCAGGGCCAGAGCCGATCACCACCAAGTCTGCCTCATGAGATGCATAACGATGTTGGCTGATTGAAGCTAATCCACTCGTGGCTGCTGGGCTCCTGGCCAGGTGAGCCTGTTAAGGGAAAGTATACTAGAATAAGTCAATGTTCTAATATTCTGAAGACCAGATACCTAAGAAATAATAAACACAAGAATGGGACATACTGTCCAGTACTGATATTGTACCAGTACTTCAGATTTATATGTGAATACCTGTACAGTACAGCATGCCCTTACAATTTGCGGATGACACCCTAGATGTACCCAAGAATGTCTGCAGGTAGTTTTAAAGTTGGAAGCAATTTCAAGGACAGGATGGGAAGCCTGCAAGTTTTATGACGTCCCACCGCTTTCCATTATATCAAAATTTCCGCTAAATTGAATTTCCGTTATATTTGCTCGATTTAGCGAAATGGTTCGCTAAATCGAGCATGATACCGTTAAATTCTGCGCCAAATGCGCCACTTGGTGTCCTGCTGCCACCACATGTGTTGTTCACTGCTACCTCTTGGTCTAAATCTCGGTCAACTAACTACTGTAACAGACATCGTGCCAAAAGTCCCTCGGAAGTCTCAGAAAGGAAGTGGTGTGGGGTAGAAAGTCAAAAGAGTGTGGCTATCAATTGGAAAAAGTTTGGAAATTATCAAAATAATTTAAAACAAACACCAAACCCCCTAGCCAAGAATAAAGTGTCTGAGGTGTCTCCACGTGAAAAATAATGAAAAAAATTATTTTCGCTAAATCGAAAGTTTGTTACATCGCATCCTGTTAAATCAAGAGTTACTGTATTTACATCAACTTTTATTAGTTACCGTATATACTCGTCTATAACCCCCCTTCGTATATAGGTCGACCCCGATTTTATGACCAAGAAATCGTTAAATTATGATATTCCTCGTTTATAGGTCGACCCAAGTTATTGAGGGTTAAGGAACAACAAAACCTTCAGAGAAACACTACGTCCTATAAACTTGTTTACCATTTATTATCACGACACTTTACACTGAAACGAGGGTAGTTTCAACAAAAATATTGTATCTTTCCATTCAAGTATTTATTCAAGTCAATTAGGATATTATTGTAATACAATACAACAGTTTTTTAACTAAACCATTCGAAAAGTGATTACGGTAACATCTTTTGAACGAAAGAAAGCCAAAGTCATTGTTTTCGTCAAGATTTTATCCCACTTTCCACTGTAATACGTACGTCATTTCAGCAAAAAATATTACATTTCCGTGAATGTATTATATCAAGCACAGTATGAATAGAATATCATTGTAATATAACAGAATTTTAACCGAAAACTATTAAAAAAACGAATAACATCTCAAGAACATCGGAAGCTTAGGTAAAGTCTTTTGTTTTCGACATGTATTTTATCCTATTTTACATTGAAGTACATCACGTTTCAGCAAAACTACTATTTATTTCCGAGAATATATTCATTCAGGCGCAGTTTAGGTAAAATATACGTGTGATGTAATAGTTTTTTAACTGAAAACGATTCGAAAAACACGTGTACCGTCTAGCCCTGTTCAAAGAGAGGACTGGGAGAAGCTGTTTGGTGCTGCAGACGATGACAAAGAAAATGATTTTGATGGATTTTAATGAAAATATTCAGAAATATGGGATCGTAATATTTATTCAAGTCAATTAGGATATTATTGTAATACAATACAACAGTTTTTTAACTAAACCATTCGAAAAGTGATTACGATAACATCTTTTGAACGAAACAAAGCGAAAGTCATTGTTTTCATCACAATTTTATCCCACTTTCCACTGTAATACATACGTCATTTCAGCAAAAAATATTACATTTCCGTGAAGGTATTATATCAACCATAGTATGAATAGAATATCACTTAATATAACAGTATTTTAACCGAAAACTATTAAAAATACGAGTAACATATCTTGAACATCGGAAGGCTAGGTAAAGTCTTTTGTTTTCTGCATGTAGTTTATCCTAATTTACATTGAAATACATCACGTTTCAGCAAAACTACTACAGGTAGTCGTCGACTTACGACCTATGCGACTTACGTCTGTTCGACTTTACGACCGGCGGTACGACAGTTTTGGCCCCAGCCTCCTGGCGCTGCCGGGAGCTGGAGCCGCGCGCATCCCCGCTCTCAATTACAAACACGCTCGCTGGTACAGCACACTTCCCTCCGTGTCTGTTTGCCTTGTGCCTTTCTTTTGTCTTGGAAATTTTTCTTGAACCACCACCCCCCCAAGATGTCTACCAAGAGGAAACTGTCTTCATCTACTCCTCAACCTGCCACTAAGGGATTATCAGGTTTATCTCTACTGAATAAACTTCTTGCCCATTTTGAAGGAATGGACCCAAACATCGAACGATTTGCAAGGATTGAGCGGATGGCACGCAATTCGTTTCGTCCGTATCAAGAAATTTACGAGGAGAAGAAGAAACGAACAATTCAAACAAAGCTCACCATGTTCATGAAAAAAACAACTCCTCCGGCTACCCCAAAGGCTGCCCCAGCTGACGACATCGACGATCCACAGCCAAGTACCAGCGGCCTATAAGATGTTTTTTGTATGTTTGTATGTGTTTGTATGTTTTGCAACTAAAATGTTTTATATGTTTTGCACCTGTATTTTTTTTTTTTGTATGTTGTGTAAATAATAAACCAATTGTACTGTAGTATGCAGTGATTTACTTAAACCTGACGACCGTAACAATAATGAACAAAGAAAATGTTGATAAAATATGACTTGAAGATGATTATATTATCATTACACATTATAATATACGTAAGGTAATTATAACATAGGTCGACTTACGACCAGATCAACTTACGACCGGGCGGCCGTAACCAATCTAGGTTGTAAGTTGACGTCTACCTGTATTCATTTTTAAAAGTTTATTTATACCGTAGATACATAAATTTTTGTTAATTAAATTTGAAACATCAATATGATGCGAGTCAGGTCATCTACACACAGTTGCCAGTCTCAAAATTTTCCTTTTAAAATTTTAAGTTACCGAGTATTTCTTTTCCCAAATCGTTTTACAATACTGTAGGTAAAACAGTATACTATTGTGCAAACCCCACAGAAAAAAAATTAACAAATGGAGACACCAAAAATGTAAAAAAAAAAAATGCTGTCTGACTTGCAACACTGTTGGTAGGGTCAGGTGGTTCTAACGGTACCTGCCAGGACCCGGTAATCAAATTTATAACAATATCTAACCTCAATTACTGTAGTTTATCTGATGTAGGCAATATGAAGTAATAAATATATATATATATATTTGTGTAATAAATGTATGTAGTAAGTACATACCGGTAACCTTTTTCACTCAAATCCTAATGAAACACCACAATTAGAATACGGTGGTTGCTGTTGAACCACCTGTTGTATAAATAGTCGGAACACAGCCACACCACCGAGACGAGGGAACACTCCCACCACCGATCGTCTCGTGTGAAGCAAGCGTAGAAATGAAAGAAAATACTTGCAGTGTGTTTAATATGTTACAGTATATTATAAATAAATAAACAAATAAATCGGTAAATCCATTTCAAGTAAATGGAAAAATTTTCCTCGATACCGACATTAGTTCCAGTTACCGGTAAATAGCAGACGCTTCAGTGACGTCACTAGTGTTTACACTACACCAGCGGGTATAATTTGATGACATTACTTGAAGTGAATTGGCCTTATTTTAAAAAACCAAGGATGGTTGGTAAAGGACTACGGAGTCAGTGGGTAAGTGTCACATTTGGGGTACTGGTCTTATACAGCAAATAGAGCTCAAAAGCTACTTTTTAAATGGAAATTTGGGGGGGGCGTCTTATGCACCCCGCCGCCTTATAGGCCGAGATATACGGTACCTAGCCATAAGGCTCTGCCCCCCCAGACCCCCCTGGCATATAAAACAGAAAGAACGTACAGTACTCTGATATACAGTCAATCCTCGCTTTACGCGGTCCCACATTAAGCGTTTCCACGTTTACTCGGTACCCAGCCGAAACCAGAATGCTCACATTCCACGGTGCGTGTACCCCTTTACGCGGAGAGCGGCTGGCGAGCCGCGCCATTTTTGGATCCAATCCTCCCTCCATCCGCCATGTTGTGTAAGCGGCGCGAGTAGGTTGCGCAGTGTGTCTCTTTGTTGCGTTATCAGTGACGTCATATGACGTATCGGACTGTAATTGGGCCATGCATCCTTACCTCCATCCGCTGCTAGCTGTGATTGGTTTAAAGTAATATGACGTGTCCACCCGCGGGAGGGAGGGAGGAAAGACGACGCTTGACCTAGCCACGGCAGTTTCATTCCTCCAGGCCACACCGTGTAAACGTGCATCCATTGTTTTGTAAAATGGCTTCCGCCGGACCACCACCCCCAGAGAGAAACCGTTCCTTACCTGGACCCAGCCGTCCTAAGCCAAAGAAGACACGACGTTCCTTAAGCTATGAAATTAAATACAAGATCAGACAAGAGTTGGAGAAAGGAACAAGACAGGTTGATTTGGCGCGCCAGCATGGTGTGAACGAATCTACGATTCGGACGATAAAGAAGGATGCAGCCAAGATAAAGGAGCACATGAACATCACAAAGTCTACAGGTGCTTCTATGATCAAGTACTTCCACAACCAGGTGCTTCTCAAGACGGAAATATTACTTAAGAGCGACTTGGTGCGTCAGGCGAGACGGAACATGGTGGTGAACACGCGCTCAGTTAAGGAGTACGCACGTGAACTGTATGCTGCAGTGTCACGAAAGATGGGAATTACAGCGCCCAAACCCTTTAATGATTCCTCTGGGTGGTTACAGAGGTTTAAGAAGAGAAACAAGATCACCAACATCAACATTGGTGGTGAAGAAGCTAGTGCTGACCGTGTTGCGGCTAGGGAATTTCCTCCGTTTTTACGTGAAATTATGGAGGAAGGACAGTACACCGACAACCAGGTGTTTAACATGGATGAATCTGGTCTTTTTTGGAAAAAACTACCTTCCAAGACCTTCGTTGTGAAGATTGCCAGCAAGTGTCGGGGCCGGAAGTTGCAGAAGGAGCGCATCACCGTCCTGTTTACCACCAATGCCTCCGGTACCTGTAAGCTCAAGTTATCAGTGATCCACACAGCACGCAAGCCGCACGCCTACAAGAGCATGGACATGACCAAGCTAAATGTCCACTGGCTGACCGCACGTAAGGCGTGGATGTTCTCTGCACTGTCCCTCTCCTGGTTTGATGACTGTTGCGTTCCCGATGTGAAGAAATTCTGTGAGCAACAGAATGTGCCATTCAAGATTTTGTTGCTGCTGGACAACGCACCAGGACACTCGCCCCTACTGTTAGACCGTCACCCCAACGTAAAAGTGGTCTTCCTTCCTCCCAACACTACGTCTATATTACAGCCCATGGACCAAGAGTTAATCTGTAATGTAAAAGCTGCATTCTCTACTAAAAAATTCAAGCTCCTGAACGACTACACCAACACCAGGGAAGAGCTGCGTAACCTGAGTGACACCAACACCGATAGCACGAGGATCAACAGTTGGCAGAGCAAGAAGTACTTTTAAAACAATTCTGGAGAATATTCAACGTCAAGAAAGCTGTGGACTTCTTGGTGGAGGCATGGGATCAACTGTCTGTGGCAACTGTTCGTCACGCATGGAGACATGTGTTGCAAGGCATTCCGGGCATTAGGCAGAGTCAATCTGTGACTGGTGAGGTTCAGACTATTGCAGTGGCAGTGGACCTTGCCAGAGAAGCTGCGCAGAGTGTTACAGCTGCAGGCTTCTCCGAGACCACCAACGACGACATCCTGGAGGTGATAAGGTATCCTGATGTGACTACCGACGACATGGTAGATGATGATGACGTCAGTGAAGAGGCAGGTGGTGCATCATCCCAAGAAGAACGCCGCTTATCCCATAGTAATGTTAGGGGTGCCATCGAGTGTATCGAGAAAGCCAAGCTCCTCCTTTTCGACGACCCTGACGCAAACAGGTATGAAATCTTCACTACCCAGCTGTTGCAGACTATGGAGCCCTACATCAAGGTTTATCACGACAACATAAACACCAGCCGTCAGCAAAGCATAACAGAGTTCTTCGCCCGCAACCCACCACAGCCAGCCGAAGCCAGTGATAGTGACAGAGGTAGAGACAGTGATGATGACTTTGAGGGATTTGTCAGGGAGGCCCTGACAAGTGTGGATGAGAGTGATGGTGACTCACCTGAGGGCCAGTAGCCTGCCCTCTGCCTCGGAACCAGCCTCCATTCCCGTACGCCGACCCATCTCTTCTACTAACGTTAGTGTTAACCCAAACCTTGTTTTTTTTCTAACCTAACCTTCAGTTTATTGACTGTTCCTTTCTAAATTATGTGTGGGTGAATACCATCATAAAGTTAAGATGTTATTTTTAGTAAAATGTACGTATTGTGTCAGGAAAAAGTGGAGTTTGGGGGTCGGCCCGGTCTCTATTTCAATTAATCCCATATGTTATGCTGTTCACTTTAAGCGTTTCTCACTTTACGCAGGCCACCGCGGGTTGAATTAACCGCGTAAAGTGAGGGTTCACTGTAATGTAATTTTACATTTTTTGGTGGACATGAGAGTAGCCGCCCAGATCCTGCAATTCATAAATGTACACTGGCATCGACCGGAGCGTGGAAGAGAAAAAGGCAAAGTGTTTTGAAAAATGACAATACAGTATGATTGGTTGTTTGCATCCGGGAAAGAAGCACCACTGCCGCATTACCACTGAGAAGACAATGTAGTAGGTGCCTAAGTGCCTAATTATCTACCAAATGAATGGTTAAAATTGACCACTGACTGTGCAAATGCTTCGTTTGGTATATAATTAGGCACCTCGGTGCACACTACAACTGTACTTTGTCTTCTCGGAGGCAATGCGGCGGTGACGTCTCATCGCAGGATGTAAGAAGCCAATCACATTGATGTACTTCAAAACACTCCGCTGCCCGGGCTTGATCAACGCCGATGCTTAGTGTATGCTTAACCCTTAGGCCCTGGGTGACATTCTAGAATATCCGTCAATTCCCGCCACTTTTTTGGGGGGTTTTAAAAGTAGAGTTTTTCTCGATTTATCTCCACAGGGGGGGAAGAGGTTTACTGCCATCAGCAACCTCACCCAGGGCTTAAGGGTTAAGAACTGTTCGGTACAGACGCCTACTCTCACGTCCACAAAAAACATAAATTACACCGCATCATAGTACGTTCTTTCTGTTTAATATACCGGGGGCTCCAGGGGACTCGAAGTTAGGTAAGGTTAGGTAGGTTTGTTTGGTTAGGTTGGTGAGGTCTTCTAACAAGGCTTCTGCAGCTTGTTTTTCATATCAACTAAGGTTATGTTAGGTTTAATTTACAAATAACCACTTTTTTAACACATTTGCACAAACTACAACAGTGTCCACTATAAAACACTATGAAATTGAGGCGTTTTTAAATTGTTTTCAAAGAAAAATCTGCTGCGAGTCAGTCATCAAATATTACCAAATGAATCATGTTCCCAAGAAATGATTATCATATCAGATCTCAACTCACTATTTTTTTTTTAAATGGGAATTGGCCCACCCGGACATAGGTCACTGACCTACATCCGGGCCTAGGGGCAAAATAATAATAATAATACAGGTGTAATAATAATAATAAAATTATAACACGAATAATAATTTTATTAATAATAACAATAAAATAAACCCAAAAATTAAATACTGTACACTGTAGGGCTGGGCAAGAATCGTTAAAATGTGAATCGACGGTTCCAATTCTCAATGCCAATGGAATAGATTCCTCAAAGTAAGCAAATACTGTCATATAGTTATAGGGGGCAGCGCAACTAAAAGGCCTCCCCCATGCCTCACGGGACTGCTAATCTCTGTCATGTCATCACTATTGTCTTGGAAGGACAGCATGTAAATGTATTAAATATTTACATTTTATTTTATTTTAGGAATACAGGTTGTACCTCTCTAGTCCGGCATTCTGTGGTCCGGAAACTCCCGTGGTCCGGAATGATCTTAGTTTGTCCAATAGGTAGATAGGCAGTTTTTTTTTTTTTTTTTTTTTTTTTTGTGAATTATTATTACAGGAGTATTAAATTTTTGCCCCTCAGGCCCCAATGTGGGTCAGTGACCTATGCCCGGGTAGGCTAATCCCCTTAAAAAACAAAAACAAAAAAACAAAGCTGCGGGAAATTAAGGTTTGCTTACATCCGACAGTTCGGCTGCTCTTTCTCTCTCTCTCTGCTTGTCTATACAGAGTACAACATTTAACCCTTCAATATATATGAGCAGTAAATAAGTGTTGCTTTCATATTCTTATGTAGAGTAATGACGATATGTTTTCACATGTGCACACTTACATACGCGCAGTCTCACTTTTTTTTACCATAAATGGTTAGCTACTTATATTGTTCCATTTATTAACAATAAATAACATTACAGGTACTTCAAACAACCATATTAATTTTTTTACATTAATTTTACTACAGCTAAAATCAGGGTCTTATTTTCTTCAGTTTTATATGTAGAACCAATCAGTCGCTGGTTTCGTAAGCTTTAACATAAACAATGCCGGCAGCCGTCTCGTCTCCTCCAATATTCGACGTATTATTAATAAATTGTATTGTTAATTTTGCACACGCACACATTAATTCAATAAAAACAAATTCAGAAACATTAATTAAAATATATATGAACAGTAAATAAGTGCTGCTTTCATATTCTTATGTAAAGTAATGACGATATGTTTTCACGTGTGCGCATGCGCACTTACATACGCGATCTCTCTTTTTTCTTTACCATTATCGTTAGCTACTTCTATTGTTCCATTTATTAACATTAAATAACATTACTTAAAGCAACCATATTAATATTACTACAGCTACAACAAAGGTCTTATTTTCTTCAGTTTTATATGTAGAACCAGCCAGTCACTGGCTTTGTAATCAACGAAAACAATGCTGTGTCATTTCCTCGTGTTTTAATATTCTACGTATTATTAATGAATTGTATTGCTCATTTTGCACACAAACATTAATTCAATAAAAAAGACATTCAGTAATAAACAATAATGAATCATTTGTACATAAGAGAAATGACGCTGTTTACACGATTATGCACGTCGTCTGCACGTTGGCGGGCCGTTGAAACCCGTCGAAATTCAAGTTTCCGCCGTCAAATTTTTTTTTGTGTGTGTGTGTGTTCCAATAAAATACGTTAAGAATTAAAAACTCGCGAAATTTGAGAAGCTACTATACGACATTTAACCCTTCAATATGTCTTCAAAGAGACCATGATGCAGAGAAAGTGGTGCTAGTGCTTCCAAGCATAAGCACAAGTCACTATCTATCCAGGAAAAGAGTGAATTTCCATGGTCCGGCACCGGTCAGGTCCCGAGGTTGCCAGACTAGAGAGGTACAACCTGTACAATAAACTTAAGAAAGTAATGAAAGGTTTACTTCTTACTTCTTTGGTAAGTAAAATATTTTTGTTGTAATTACCAAAATCTAATTTCCTTTAAAAATTAATTTCAATAATTTGTAAATAAACATGTACTTGTACTTCTTATCTGTTTACTTTACAGAAATATAATTTCCCAAGTATAAAAATAATGCCAATCATTTTGTAAATAAATACATACTACCGATTTTAAAAATTACTCCTTCACAGCTTCACACATACACTAATGGCAATTGTTGATCAATCATAATAATTAATTGAAGCCTATATTGGAAAAGTAATACAGTTTTTATTCAAACACATTCATGCAGCAGTGTAATCACAAAGAAACCAAAAAACTGTACGTAACAAAGATACTTGTTATCAGTCTAACCTCTTAATTAATTAGAATTGATAATTAAGAAAAGTGTCTCTTTCCGTAAGAAATGACTGCAAAACACAAGGAGTGTCTACTCTACTTCATGTTCTTGTTAAGGAAGAGGATCATATTCACGTTTCTGTCCTTTAGACAGCTACGTCTTTGGGACACTAGTTCGCCAGCCATAGAAAAAAGCCTTTCTGAGGGCATTGGTGATGCTGGGGAGAAGAGGAACATTTTCGCTTGTTCTTGAAGTTTGGGGAAAAGTGCGGCATGTTTTTTGCACCATTCTAGCGGATCTTCCTCTCTAGGAATTGCCGATTCTTCCATATATCTTCTGATTTCAATATAAGGCCCTGTAGACGGGTGTGTTGAAGAGACGAGTGCAATTTTTCGACCTTGGCATCAAATTTAGCCCAGAGTGAGCTTTTCTTTGGTTGTGTTGTAACAGTTTGTGAGGAACTTGGGGACTCCACTTGTACTGACATGCTTGTAGATGGTTCTTGAACTTCTATTGTTTCTGCATGCCCAGTACTTGCCAACAGTGCGTAACAGAGAAGTGACCGATCGCCCAAGCGGCTAACAAGCCGATCATTTGGTGAAGAGGATAAAAGAAAAGGAAAAGTAATCAGATGTGACCGATCGCCCAAGCAGTGGTGAAGAGGATATAAGTAAGTAAAAGTAACGGCTACGCGCCAGTGCGGTGCCACAGGACGACAGGGTAGGACGGTCGACAACTCACTCTCACTGTACCTGTAGAGTAAATGGAATCACTTCATGGGAACCGGTTCCCAAGTTGGGAACCGATTCTGAGGTAGCTCATCAGAATCGTAGGAATCGATTCCTGCCCAGCCCTACTGTACAGAAATTATTTGGTTTCGTGTTGTTCATGTGTGTATATATATATATATGTATGCATGTACGTATGTATATATATATATATATATATATATATATACAGGTAGTCGTCGACTTACGACCTTTGCGACTTACGTCTGTTCGACTTTACGACCGGCGGTACGACAGTTTTGGCCCCAGCCCCAGTGTAAATAATAAACCAATTGTACTGTAGTATGCAGTGATTTACTTAAACCTGACGACCTTAACAATAATGAACAAAGAAAATGTTGATAAAATATGACTTAAAGATGATTATATTATCATTACACATTACAGTATAATATACGTAAGGTAATTATAACATAGGCCGACTTACGACCAGATCAACTTACGACCGGTCGGCCGTAACCAATCTAGGTCGTAAGTCGACGACTACCTGTATATATACACACACACACAGTCGGCCCTTCACATACACAGGTTTAGCATACACAGATTCGCAAATACGCGGATTGCCCCGCCGGAGGTATATTGTGTACATTGAAGTAATTGAAGTACTTTCAAATCGCGCACAGCACCAAACACCGCCCGCCACCCCACACACACACACACACGTGTCACGCCACCCCCATACTCCCTCACTCAGTCAGTCTCGCTGTAACCACACTTGTGTTGACATCAGCATTGTAGGTCGACCCTGATTTTTTTACCAAAAAATCGTTAATTTATGATATTCCTTGTTTATATGTCAACCCAAGTTTTGAGGGTATTGGAACAACAAAACCTTCAGTAAAAATACTCTACGTCCTATAAACTGAAGCTCGCCGTGCCTGAAACACAGAGTGCCGAAGGCAAATTGTTTACCATTTATTATTACGACACTTTACACTGAAACTCGGGGAGTTCCAACAAAAATATTGTAAGCCTAAATAAACCCCCCGCTGAGCAGATGGGGGAAGGGAGGGAGGGAGGGAGGGAGCCAGCAAGGGGTGGGGGGTTTGAGGTGATTATGTTTGACAGTTTGAGCCGAAGGTCTCTGTGTGTTTATTTAACCTGGGAGAATATAATTAACATTGCTGGGATTCTTGTAAGACGCTGATTAATTTGAATAGCAACATGCTCTAATTTGCACTAGACATAATAATTTTAGTACTGTAATGAAATTAGTACATGTACACTCCAGCTTTGCACTAAGGTCATTTATTTCTTTTAGTACTGTGTGTGCATGTAAATGGATGAAAGTAAATGAAGAAATTTATGTAAATCTACCCAAAAATACAGTTGAAAACTTTATACTGTATTATAAAATGTACTACCCAGTATTGTACACTAATGTACTACATTTTTATATCTTGAGCAAAATATATGATGTTTATATTCAAATTATTGGCTGCCTTGCAAGGATTCCAGCAATGCAAATTATAATCTTCTAACTTTAGTCTGAGATATTATATAAAATAAACACCTTAAAGAATAAAGTCATCACCAATCTTTTGTAGCCAGCGAGCATGGGGGGGAACAGGGGGTGTGGGGAGGCGGGAGGTGAGGTGACAGGGTGTGGTGTTTGTTTATTTATTTGAGATAAGATGTGACAGTTGGCGCTGAAGGCCTACGTGTTTATTAATCATTACTTAAGAGTGACTAAGCTCTTCTCATAATTTGCCACCCAAACGACCTGGGTGAATATAACTTACATTGCTGGGATTCTTGTAAGATAGTGATTTACAGTCGACCCTCGTTAATTCAGACCCCTTTAATCCGGATTTCGGATAAATCGGAGGAAATCTGAACTGTCCGTATCAAATTTCTGGTTCTGGGATTGTTCCAGTTGCAATTGGGGTTGCAATTTCAAATTCTGTGTCATCACTAAGGATTAACAAAGTCTCTGGTGCACTCTAAGATTAAGAGAGGAAACGGAAGACTCAGGCGTCCTGAAGCGAGAGAAAATGGACTCCTATGACGGGGCACTCAAATAAACATACATGCACATAGCTACATGTTTAGTGGACCCCCAATTTTTTGGCAAAAAATTGGGGGTCGACCTCTAAACGGGTAATAGTTTCGTTAGCTTGAAAATTATTTACCAGTAACTACCAGTAAACAATGGAAATGACGCACCACCAGCTGTGAGTGTCGGTACAGTTGCCAGGACAGATCTCTTGCGTCATCATAGCAAGCCCAAAGTAGCCAAATGCATGGTATAGAAGCACAGGACGATGTAAAACATAAAGTATTCAATTTTTAAAGTTTATTTATAGATATATAAATTTTTATTTATTGCATTTGAAACATCAATCTTTGTTAATTAAATTTGAAACAAAAGAAAACTACGATACCGTATTTCTAAATAACGGGTATTTTCATTAAAATATTACATCACAAGTATATTTTACCTTAACTGTGACTGAATGAATATATTCTCAGAAATAAATATGGAAATGTAATATTTTTGCTGAAATTACGTACGTATTACAGTGGAAAGTGGGATAAAATCATGACGAAAACAATGACTTGCGCTTTCTCTCGTTGTTCAAAAGATTTTACCGTATTCGCTTTTTGAATGGTTTTCAGTTAAAAACTGTTGTATACAATAATATTCCCTCCTAATGGACTTGAATAAATACTACCTGCGTTTCAGTGTAAAGTGTCGTAATAATAAATGGTAAACAATTTGCCTTCGGCACTCGGTGTTTCAGGCACGGCGAGCCTCAGTTTATAGGACGTAGTGTGTTTTTACTGAAGGTTTTGTTGTTCCAATACCCTCAAAAACTTGGGTCAACCAATAAACAAGGAATATCATAAATAAACGATTTTTGGGTAAAAAAAAATCAGGGTCGACCTATAAACGAGGGAGGGTTATAGACGAGTCCATACCAAATTTGTGGTTCTGGGATTGTCCGATAGATGGGTCACGCGGCGGCCTTGTGCACGCGTGAATCAGGTCAGATGACCCGACCTGACCACCAACCGTTGTGTGCTATTTAAAGATTAGTAGGGTCATTACCTAATACCTGACCATTGTGGACCTGGTCTCACCCTCCTCTGTATATATACACCTTGGTTTGTATTACTCTCTCTAGTCTGTACTCACCCCTGAAGATGTGAATTACACGAAAGCGCTTGGGAACTTCGTGTTTTCTTCTTTCCTTGTGGTTATCAGCATATACCTAGATCACGCGCACCTACAGTGATTTACTTGCATATACAGGTATATATATATATATATATATATATATATATATATATATATATATATATATATATATATATATATATATATATATATATATATATATATACAGGTATATATATATATATATATATATATATATATATATATATATATATATATATATATATATATATATATATATATATATACAGTGGGGTATGCTATAACGAACGGATCCTACTACGAATATTCCTATAACGAACGGTTTTACCTATAAAATTGAGAATGCTATAACGAACGAAACTCCTACAACGAACATTTAAATTTTTTTTTTTTTATACTAATTTATTGTTTTTTATCACAAGTATTAATGATATTCTTT